>NDXZ01014280.1:0-36868 GCA_003055125.1 Paykullia maculata
TTTTTTTTTTTTTTTGGTTAAGGAAAATGTTTTACAAGCAAAAAAAAGATTAATGGGTATATTTATTTTTTAGCTGTGAATGGATATAAACAAAGGAATCAAGGGTTTAATGTTTTTTTTTATTGATATGTCAAGCACTTATCAGGTTATAATGATACGGCTTGGGTCAATAAGCAAACGACTTTTTCTAGCAAATAAAAAAATATGCTTCTAAAGGTACGGTCAGACTAGTCAAATATTTACCCAGAATCGTCAAATATTTCTTTTTCGTAATGAGACCACAAAATATTTTTGAAGGGGAAATAAGAAAACAGCTGATTGTGGCAAATAAAATTTATTTGCAATAAAACAAAAGTGTTTCCAATGTGAACATAGTGTGACCACTCATCGGAAAATATTTTTCATCTTTTCGGGCAAATATTTATTTGATCCTACAAGTTTTTTGTAAAAGCAAACAGGGGCAAATAACAGCTGTCGTACGCAATGTTGTCTACTATTAAACCTGTTTGTTTAAATTGATTAATGCTTAACGGACTAATATTAAAAGAAATTTATATTTGATAATAAGACTAGTAAGAGCGCTATATTCGGCTATACCGAATCTTATATACCCTTCCCTTCGTTCTCTATGTGTGTATATTAGTAAATTTTTTTCAAAATACACAAACATTTTTTTGCTTTTTTTTCCCAATATATAATCATTTTTGTGTTAAAAAAAAAAAAATAAACAATAAAAAATTTTGTTGCTAATATTTTGAAAAAAAAATTTTTTTTGCTTAAAATCGAAAATTTTTTTCTTTAAAATTCCCCAAAAGGCATGTCTATATGTATATATACTAATTTTTAAGTAAAAAAAAAAAAAAACATTATAAAAACGAGGCAGTCGTCTTTTTTTTGCTTATATTTCAGCCGGTTATTGATGGATCCTGCCAGTTTTCGACACCAATTTTTTCGAAAACATTTCAAAAAGTTTGATACCATATGCAACCCTGGGTGACCCATGGGAGCTACTTAAACTTGATTTCAACATACACACGGACAGACGGAAAGACGGACAGACGGACAGACGGACATGGCTAAATCGACTTCCCTATCTATAAGGATATACTTTATAGAGTCGCAAAAGAATATTGAAGAAATTACAAACGGAATGACAAACCTATATATACCCTCACCACATGTGTGTTTGTGAAGGGTATAATAAGATAAAAAGATATTTGTTATTAAAAAAAAATCATCCCGATATACAATAATACTATATAAAATACAATTAAAAAGTATATTAATTCTCAAAAGGTTAAAAAACAATTTTACTGTAAAACAAGTACATGTGTACCTCCACCATCATTTAGGTACATATGTAGTATAGGCACCATGAAAAATGGCCCCAAAATCAAATATGAAAAATGGCCACAAACATTTTTTATGAATTAACAAGGAAAGGAAAAATGTCCCCAAAAAGTTCTACAAATATTGGCAAAATGAAAAATGGCCCAAATTTTTTACAGTGAAAAAAAACAACACGAAAATTTTGGGCAATTTTTTCTGTGTTTTAAGGCAATTTTCCATTTTGAACTTTGGGTGATCCTTCAGTTCGGGAATCACCCAAAATTCTTAAAATCTTTGGGTCTTTTTTAAATGTTTCGATACCATTCAATATTGTTAACTAAAAAGCGTTTATGAAAATAAGATTTTACTAGTATGAAATAATTTCCCAAAGAAAGCTGTTAAGGCTTCGCCTAAAAAAGTGTTGTAGACAGCCGGCCTTCGGCCGGGCACGGGAAAATTAAACTCTGGTGGATTCGAATAACTTTATCAAAAGATTATTAAAAACAAATTTCATACATATATACATAATTTCTGCTAAAATTTATATTTCTGAGTTCCCCTATATACTAATTAATAACATGTATTAAAACAATTAAATATATTTTACTGCTACCAAGATAGATAACCCATACTCTCTTACTTTTTTTATTCACTTTCTTATTTTTCTCTTCCAACAATAACATAAATGCTGCTCTACAAGTTAAAACAAGAAATTCTTCTACATTTTCCATTGCGATATACAATTTTTGACAGTTTAGTTAAATATTTTGTTAATGCAAATATTTTTTTAAGTCTGACCGCAGGGAAAACATGTTTTCCAAATATTTGTTTGCCGCTTCTTTACGCATATTTGATGAAACAAAAATGGACAAATAAATGTGTTTAGTGTGACCATTAAATAAAATTTTTATTGTTTTGAAAAAATTTTGGGTAAATAAGAGCAAACATATTTGAGGCAAATATTTGACTAGTCTGACCGTACCTTAAGTAAAATATTTAATATTCATATCCTGCGAATAAGCAACTCTGTATAAGGTGCAAGATTTTGATCTTTGGTTATAAGTTTCCTAATTTTATTGAAGCACAATCTGTAATGTTATCAATCAATAAAGGTGGGTACTCTACTGTCGCACATAAACACTTTCGTCCTTAAAATCTAAAATATCAGTCACTAAAATGCTGAGTCACTCAAAGAATTCTTTAAATAAAAAATTTATGTTTAGTAAACCGGACATTACGCAAAATTTTTGTGACCAAAGTATAAATAGTTTCGCACATCTTTACATTAATACAGATAAAGTAACATGACCATGAGTGCATTTTTTTATAACTAGACAATGCTAAGTCTAACCAGAATTTAAATTACATGGACACGTGATTGTTTTTAAATATTAATAAAGAATGTTAAAAAAAAATTGTTTTAAAAAAAACCCTTGCTTCATCTATTTGACGAAGATCATTAATAATATGGTTTAAACTACAACTAGGAAATCGAGTAAAATTATAAAATATATTTCATCCTACATGTAGCATTAATGATATATTATTAGCAGTTTTAAAAAATGTATTTATAATTTCTTATATGATATTATTTTAGTTTCCTATAATTTTACCTTTTTTAAATTTTGATTTAGATTTTGAATTAAGATGTTCTTATTTCCTTTATGCTTAAGGCACATTTTTACCCATTTTGATTAGTGCTTCAAGTAATGCAAGAAAAATCAAACATATTTCCTCAAAACATATAAAACTTTTTTTAAAATATTAAATAAGGCTTATTCTTCTTCATCATAGTAGCACTTTTTTTGTCGAATCATTTATAATCAATAATAAACTCACTTATGTTATTCCTTTATATATTTAATTTTTTTTCTTTTTATTTTAACAAAGTTCCAGGTCTAAAACTCTTTAACAAAAAGTTCTAAATACATTCTTTAATAAAGAAAAAAGCTTTTTCTTTTAGATATCACTTTTAACTAAAAGAAAAGTGCCTTCTATTGTATAAAAAACTTACCTCTATATGAGATTCAAATGGATTCTACATCATTCCATTTTCATAGAAATCTAATTGAAGTAGTATAGCCATCACAAAGTATTTGTAGTTACAAAACAAACAGCAATGGAATAGACACAGAAATATGAGAAACAACATTATTTGAATAGTAATTTTGGAATATGCAAATAAATAAACTTTTTCCCTGTTGTTTACTAAATTTCAAGAAATTGTGAACAACATTTGCCACACAAATATTTTAGTTGCAAAAGTACCAATACAACAACAACAACGAAAGAAAAAACTAAAATAAACAAATAACTAAAACATCCTCCCACAAATGACACTGAAATGTCAGTTACACAACAAAACCACAAACTGTGCTGATCATAATAATATTTGTTTTTGTGTTGGGGTGGTTTGGTTCTTGCTGTCATCGTTTTCGCCGTTGTTCTTGTTTGCAATGCTGTAAGTATTTGTTGTTCTTGTTAATAAACCATTTGGATCTAAGACCCCTTTTTACACTTGATCCACAGATATTTCTCTTTGTTTTTTTTTTTTTTTTGTTTTCAATTACAAAAAATATTTTCTGTATTATTAAAATGGAAAATAAATTTAAATGGAAAAATACAACAAACTGGGCGTTAGTACAACTCTGTAAATAATGCGGAGTGTTTAGAAAAAAATATAATGAAAATAACCAAAAATAACAATAACGTCACAAACTATGAACTATAATGAAAACGTAGAATTTTGTGTGTAAATAAAGAGTGTAACGAAAAGAGATGTATGCAAATCGAATATAACTCATGTTTATTACCCTAATATGTGCTCTATAGTGAAGCTAATGAGCAAATTATTTTATGCACCTCATATTTGCTTTTACCTTTGCTCAAATCTAAATTATGCTCTTATTGTAACAACAACAGAGTGCGCCTAAATGTTATACCAATCAAGTCAAGTCTCAGTTTTTAGGAGATAAAAGAATATAAATTTTTACTTCTTTCCGTTTTATCTTCCTTTCTATCATTAAAACTCAGACTTGAAGTAACTTGACTTGATGAGTGTAAATTTTTGAACAGAAATATTCTATTATCGATTTGTTTTTATTTCATGAGTAAAAGATGCATTTTTATTAGCATCCCATTTTTTGTAAAAATGAAAATATTTTTTTCTGTAAAGCTGTAGCGCGTGTAACATCTGAGGGATTCACAAGCTAATTATGATATCATAATATAAAATTTTTAGGACATATGACATAAGATATCATAAGTTAGCTTGTGAATCCCTCAATTATTTTATTTAATTTTATTAAAAAATATCGTAGTACAACCCTTTTTATATGTTTTTATTGAGAAAGGCTTAAGAAACCGATTGTTAAAAGTTAAATAATTTAAAAGTTTAGTTCGCCTGCCATGTGATTTAACAAAGTTTTGTTTTTACAAATGCAAAATAAATCTGCACTGGTGCGCTGGGAAGAAGCAGAAATATTCAGTTGTAAATATAAGGCCAAGAATATTTTTGGAAAAAGTTTTTGTTTTATTTCCAAGTCCCTGAAAAAATATTTGTTAAATTTTAAGTATAAAATTTAAGTCTTGAAAATCTACGAAATGAACATATATATAGTAGCTTAGATATAGATAAAACAAAGATCTAATCTGCCTCAGTTTTCACATTACAATAGCAAACTAACTGTTAAATAGTTGTGTGTGTACCTCTTGTAAATACTTTGCATATATTAGAGGGTACTTAAGAGCTGGCATGAATATAGCATATACATAAGTATATATATAGCGTTCACGGCTTTAGTGGATTAATATTAAGTTTATTTTTTCTAAGAAAAAAATTACTTTTCTGCAGCGTTAATAGTTGTGGCACAGAAATAAGCCTTCCTTTGCAGCTTCTTTTATGATAATCCTTTGAGAGACTACAAACAGTTATTTTAAAAAAGTTTCGTAGACATTTAGTTACAATTTTTGCTGTCTGATGCTAGCACAGCTTATAATTTAACATCATTTTAGTTTAGAAATTTTTTGTTTTAAATTATAAGATATATTTTTTATATTTCTTGGGATGTTTTTAGTTAAACTATATATTAGTTAATATATGTATGTATATATACCTTAAAGCGACCTAGTCTAGGTTATAGTTTTTTTTAATATTCATTATAAATTATTAAGTTTATCAAACAATATTTCATACAAAATTTGTTTTATAAACCTTTCAAAAATTTTAAAAAATTTTAAAAATATGGGGTGTAGTTTTCAAAATTTAAATCAGTGTTACATGTAAATATATTTCCATGAATCACCTTATATTTCAACACCCTATATTTATTGTATGGCAAAACAAAACATGTACATTTAGTCGTAGTAGCAATGGCCTTTTGTAAGCATCTCTCTTACCATAATATCCGTTTCCGTTAACTTGCTCTGATTGTTTTATATCCTGTCGCGCTGTCACTCTGCCATTAGATGGAAAAACAACAATAACAAAAAAACTCACACTGGCTGTGTGGCTGACAACAACAGCAAAAGAAAAACATTATATTTGCTGAATAAATAATAAAGAGCCACTATAAAGCATTCACTTCTCATAAAATAGAGAAAATGATTTTTTTTTTTTTATTTTCATTATGGTATCCAGTATATTTTTGCTTTTATACAAACATTAAATTTTTGCTTTGCAAATTTTTCATAATTTGGTCGAAAAAAGCAAAAAAAAAAGATGAAGAGTTAATTTAGGATAAGTTTTTTATATATAGTTTTTCTAAGACTAAGGGAAAACAAAATGAAAGAGGAATACTAAGTTCATTTAAATGGCCTTGAGAGTATTGTTAAAGTTTTAGATGCTTTTGATAATGCTGATTCTATTTAGTTTTTAAAACTTTGCTTGAATTTTTATATATTTGTTTAATAATGCGATTTTGTTAATAATATTTGCACAGCAGCAACTAAAAAACTGTTATAGCAATGCCTTGAAAAAATTAAAAATTCTAAACAAAACTGTTTTAAATTTTATTTAATGTTGTTATTCAAAGGCAGCTTTAGTTTATATTTACGCAAGTCATACTTTTCTAATTTTTTTTTATATTTTTGTTTCTAATTAAAATACTTTGGAATTTTTTGCATTTGTTAGAAATTAGTTTCTTTATAATATAGTTCATTGTATAGTAAAAAAAGTTCTCTACAATTATTTAAAACTATTGCTGCATAAAAAAAACATAAAATTAAATAAATTAATACAATCACGTTTTGAATAAAACTCATAGAATATTTCTTTGGCAGCTAAAGATTAACCCCCATATTTATAAACAATTTTAAAGTTTATTGAAGCTTTATTGAACGAAATTTTTATACAAAATTTGTTCAATAAACCTTCAATAAGCATACATTTTTTTTATAAATATGGGGGTTAATCTTAAGCTGCCAAAGAAATATTCTATGAGTTTTATGCAAAACGTGATTGTATTAATTTATTTAATTTTATGGTTTTTTTTATTATTATTTTTTATTTTTTTTTAATTTATAGACATATCGCACATCCAGTTCAAAAGTGACACAACTCAAAACTTTCATTTTTCGCTTTTATATGTTTAAACTTTGCAAAATACACTTGTTTATCTATAAGAAAAATATCAGTGTATTTTTTTGTTGTTAACTGTTGCTAAAAAACAGTTATGTTTTTACTTATGTTTCAATTGGTATAAAGTAGCAATTCATAAAAGAGACTTATTTTTAGTTGTGTCAGAAAATATAATATTAATACATCCCTACGCTAAGTTCGAAGTTTTTATTTGAATTCAATGGTCCAAAGTTTTTGTTTTGAACTATTTCTATTTACGTCAAAAACAGTTTATTTCGATTTCTGAAAAATTAAAAATTTTGAGTTGTGTCACTTTTGAACTGGGTGTGCAATATGTATATGTACTTCAATGCCCTAGACGTTATCCTAAATTTTTATTTTTCTGCAATAGTAAAGACCTAAGGTAAATAAAAAAGCCTGTATACATGTCAATAAAGGATCCTTACGAGACTCCTATTTCACTTGCTTCGTGTTTGTATTTCGAAGTTAATTTGTTTTTCCTTGTGCCAAAAGATTAAAGATGGATTTACTCATTATGTTAAGCCAAAATTTTTGTCGGTACAATTTTTTTTTATATTGAGTTTGACGTCTTTTTTTTTGAGAGAGACAAACAGTTTTTTCCAAACAACTCTCAGTTTGAATTGGTTTAATTTTAATTTTGGTCTAGACAAAATTGAACTGAGTTGCCACTAGTTTAAAGTTTTTCATACGAAGTTGAATTTAGTTGCCAAATCGGGTGTTTACGTATGTATACATGAATGTGGTAGCTTTGATTTTCTGGACATATTTTTTAAAATAGGCGAATCGTGCAGCAAATCTTACATTCCTTTGGGCGAGTTATTTGCTAAAAAAGGAGTTGAAAAATTCTTCACGTATTAATATGTATATGGATCGTTTTCATAAATTATTTTTTACAATGCCAGCTTTTTTAAGCAAATTAATTTGTAATATATACATATTCATGTACATATGTATGTATGTATGTATCTGGCACTACTGTATATAACATTCTTGCTTGTTTATAATATATTATTGACAGATACTAAACTTAACTTTATTTCATCCTATCTTTGTTGTTGTTGTTGTTTATGTATATACAATTTTTTTACATCTTTATATAATTCCTTGATTTTGTCCAAAAACACAATCAGTCTTTAATTCGTGCTGTGAATCTCTAATTTTAAACAATGAAATACAAGACGCAAATTTTTGTTTAAATTTATGTGTTTATTTGCGTGCACAATCAAAAGACTATAAAGAATGGTCAATTAAATTTTCCTCTAAAAATTCGGTGGTAAATTCCCCCTGAAGCGAACGAAAAGAAGATGATGAGGCACTCAGAAATAAAATGTTGAACAAAGGAATAAGATAAACATTCTTATCAAAGAGCATAAATTGTTATAGCGTATTAAATTGGTATTAGCGTTTATCTTAAATATTTCAATTTGTTTGAGTGTCTAAAGGACTGGATGGGTGTGTGTGCGTATGTGTGTGCTTGTATTCTTGCCTACACACTAATACATATTTTAAATGTTCAAGATATTTCATTTAAAATTTCAAACCGTTCAACACTCAAAGGATTAATGACGGATGAAGATGAATGGTGGTTGTTAAAGGAATTAATGTTGACATTAAGCCTTAAATTTATTTTACATTCTACTTAATTTTTTTTATCTTTTGCTTGTTCTTTTGTCATTTTCATTTTTATATATATACATATTTTACAACCATTGTTTGTTCTTATAGTGTAATTTTGGTGTTTTCTTCGTTTTTGCTTTTAACTTGATTCTTGATTTTTTGTTTTTGTGTTACTTTTTTTTCTTTCAAACTATGTGAAAATTAATAAGCTCTCTAGAGTGGAACAAAATCATATCCTTTTTAAAGACAAAATCAAAGTTAAAGCAAATAAAGGTTGGTATCTTATTTTATGGTTTCTAGGCCTTGAAATTAAAGTGTTGTCAAAACGTAAAATGAGAAGGTAAAATTGAAAATATTCAGCTGTAAACAAAAATACATTATGCTGTCCCTTTGGTGCGGAATAGAAAAAAAAGGGAAAGCTTTTGCTTTACTTTATTATTCTGTTTAAAACATACAAAAAATCAAAGAATTGAAATCTTTAAAGTTTTGATCAAATAATCCAAGTAAAGTTTCTTAGGAAGAAAAATGAAAATAAGCAGATTCCTTAAACTATAAATCTCACAAGAACAGCGATTAGTGTAGATAACGTAGTAAACTTCTTAATTTTCTTAAGGAGAGAAAGCAAAACAAAAATTTAATAAATTAAAAAAAAACTTAAAGTATGTTGATTCTGCTTTAAGTGGCTTAACAGGTTTTAGTTTTATTTGTAGAAAGACATCAACTAGTTTAAGTGAAGCGGCTTGAAAATTTCTTCTCAACATCAAATGCAAAAAAAAAATTGTTTCAAATTATAAAATTGTAATTAAAGATTTTATTTTATTTTTTTAAACAATGAAAAAGAAGTAGATTGAGCTTATAAAATAGGATTATTTGTTGAAAATTTGTCGTTTATAAATGCTATAAAAAAGGGTAAAGTTGACGACATATGATTAAATTTATGAATTAAGAGAAGTCCTACAAATACTGAAGTTGTTTTAAGGTGAACCTTTTTTTATTCATTTAGTTTAAAAATTAAAATTGATCTTATTCTAATTTAAGACATTTGGTAACAAATACACATATTTATAATAATACAGAATATTAAACTTACCAGAAGTATAAATTTGCTACGTCCAATAGAAAAAGTATACAAAGGAAAGTGAATTCAATTTGCTTTTATTGTAAAACACTCGCTCATGATTAACCGTGAAATTTATTCCAATAATGTGTTTTTTATTTGCGACAGAGAAACAAATTTATATTCTTTGCATTACAGGCCGATTTGCTTTTTGGCGTGTCCACATTCATTTTAGAAATTACATTTAGATTCCATGTTGAAGGAAGAAAGTTAAATCTTTGTACAGTGCCGCCTGCAAACTTGGCGTTAAAATCATTATTTTAATTGAAATTTTATTAAGTTTACACAGTACTGTGAAATTTAAGAGTAGAAAGTATTTTTAAATGGTTTTATAATGATTTAAAAAATACATGTGTTTATTTTAAACTTATGTGATTCCACACAAAAACTTTTGGTAAGCAAGTTTGGGGTACATTACTCTTATTAAAGATTAACTAAAGGTTTGTTAACGTAAAATTATTTTCCGTTTAAGTTCATGAAAAACTATATTTTTAGCAATAACTTAAGGTATAATTCCGGGGGAACTTTTACAAGTGAAACAAAAAGGGTTTGTTTTGGAAAATAACAAAAAATATATAAGAAATTGTGATTAGTATATAATTATATACTGTTCGCCTAATTACCAGCCTCTCAAATGATAATATTAAGGACAAGGAATAAAAAGCCTTACTACAGAGTAAATTATTTCAATAAATGGTAAATTGAATATCAACAATTGAATGGTTAACGAACTAATTTTGGATGATATAACTACTTATTAAATTTTCAAACATACACAGACAAAATGTGGTTTCCGAAAATGGTGCGATTTAGTATTTTATCAATCAGTGTTCAGCCAAAAGCAAGACAAGAACTATTACTATAAAAAAAGGAACAAAAATTTGCTATCGACAAAATTTTAATTAAAGTTATAATAATTTTTTTTTTAATTCTAATAAATTTTTTTTTTATAAAATTACGTCTTTTCATGGAGCAATGTTTTTCTTCACCTTATTTTTCCACAGTTTTTTTTTAGTTTACGCATAGTAACCCATATATATTTTATACATTTGTGTTCTTCTTTAAATTTTATTGTAGGGTTTAACAATTTTGTTGCAAATATTCTTTAAATTTTAAATTAAGAAAAATGTTTAATAATACAAATTAAAAAAGAAAAAACATTTGATTAAAAGTTTTTTAACTGCTTTCAATGTTCACACATTTTAAAACAAATTGTTATAAAATGCGTTGTTTGAGTACCACTAAATTGCATGGTACTGTTTGCTTGAAATACCAAGAGCCTGGCGAAAATCGTTACTTATAAAATATTTAAGCCTTTTAAGCAGTGCTCGTCGACACGCGTTTAAACAAGCATTGAAAATTTTACTTACCGAGACACAAAAACACATTCGCAATTAAAAACACATCTACATTTACGGTTTAATTTCACCGCCAACAACAAACCATTTTAAACCGTCTTCACTTTTGCTTCTTAGTCTATCCGTTTTCATTAGGCCAATTCATTATTATTCAATTTCATTTGTTGTTGTTGTAAAAATATTTTACATAATGTTTGTTTGTTTTTGTAAAAAAAAAGGTGAAATCGTTCTACCAAACGTATTGAAAGTTTTAATTAATATAAAGTTTTAAATAAATAAGAGAAAATATAGTAAATTATTAATGTTATTGCAGTAAAAGTTTAGCTGATTCATTTGTGCAGCAGTTGGTTATTATATGGTTTCAAGTGTTGCCAGAAGTAAAAAAACAAAAAAGGGTAAGTCAAATTATTTTAAAAACAGCTTATTTTCATTTAGACAAGGCAATGTGTAAATTGTTGTTCAACAATAATGTATTTCTTTGTAATTTTATGGTTACTTCAACATAATTGTGATAGTTAAAGACTTTAAAAAGATTGGCACCTTAAGATGATGCTATCAGTTTCCTGTTAAATATAGATAAAGATGAAAATTGATCATACGATAGCTCATCAGATACCGAGCAGAGCACTTTTATATGAACATAAAAAAATAAATAAATAAAAAATGTTTAGCCTGTACGAAAAATTATTTTTGTATTATTTTTTATTTACTGTATTTTTGTCTACATAAAACACTTTTTCGAATTAAAATATCAGCCTTTTTTCAGAAGTTATTAATAAATCTCCGCTAGATTTATCTTTTTTCCAAATTTGTCATTTTTATTTTAAGAGTTTCATTACTTGTGAATTTTTGTTAAAGAAATTTATTACTGAATTAACTTTTTATTTAAAACAAAGATCATGATTTTATTAGCGGTAACAGTGTTGCCAGTCGATTTTTCGAAAAAAACCTACACATGCTAAAGAAAATCCGATATTTTCCTACACGTTGAAATAGTTTCCCCTACAAAAATCCCTAGGCGTTATTGTCATTAAAAAAAGAAGAAACAAGTAAGAGCGCTAAATTTGGCTGTGCCAAATCTTATATAACCTTCACTGCGTGTATTTACGTTAAAAACATTTTTTTTTGCCTATATCTCGAAAAAAATTTTGTTGCTTATATCTCAAAAAAAATTGTTTTTTTAAGTTTCTCACAAGGCATGTCTTACACCCAAATATAATTCATCTTCGTGTAAAAAAAATTGTTTGCTTATATCTCGAAATTTTTTGTGCCTATATCTCGAAAAATTTTTTAATTGAAATTTCTCAAAAAACATGTCCACACACAAATGATTAAAAAATGATTAAAAAAATAAATTTTTTTTGCTTATATCTCGTAAATTGTCGGATTTTAGTGATTTTCAATAGCAAGCATCTCGGAAAATTAATGATCGTTTGATACCAATAACGTGACCGTACGACATCGGGGGGCTGAGAAAAGTTGATTTCAGCAGATTGACAGACGGACATGTCTAAATCGACTTCCCTATCTATAAGAATTCAGAATATATATACTTTATGGGGTCGCAAATGAATATTGTAGAAATTACAAACGGAATGATAAACTTATATATACCCTTATCACCTAAGGTGAAGGGTATAAAAACATTAGTTATAAAAAAAAAATTGGTACATATATTTAAGCTTTGGCAAAAAAATAGATACAAAACTAAAAAAAATAATACATATGTATGTATTTTAAATTAAATTCAATTAAATAACATAGTTTTTTTTAAAAATTAATGTTAATAGTTATTTTCAAATAAAGTTTTCAAGGATAAATTCAATTTAGGTACAAAAATAACAGGTTATTTAAATTCCATTTAACTAATTTAAATATGAGAATATTCATTTAATTAATGTATAAAAACAGTGTAATTTTAAAATTATTATTTAAAGTTCTTTTGAACTAAAGCTTTAAATAAAAAAAATTAATACAGGTACACAAACAACTGAATATTTTTAAATTAATAAAGTTCTTTTGAATTAAATTTTCTAAAAAAGCTATCAGCTCCTTCGAAATAAATGCAGTATTTTCCACTGTTTTGCAAAAATGATCTTAGTATACAATCTGAACTAAAGCTACTGTGGCTCAATTTGTTTCGCTTTTTGGTACGAACATCTGTTATTATTGAAAAAATCCTTTCTGCATCGGCATTATCATGGGGTAAAGACAACAAAATCCGTACCGGTTTCGATAAATTTGAAAATACAGTCTCGTCATTGAAGTTTTCATTCAATACTGTTCCAAATCCATTTCTATAAATGTATTAATTTCATTTATAGAAAAATTGTATTCGATTGTTCGCCATTCATGCATGAGATCATTGAGACTTATGTTAAACTTTAAAGACAATAGTTCAAATTTAAACTCATCTTTTTTTTCTCCAAAAATATTTTCTGAGTTTAAGAATCCCATTTCTCTAAATACCGAATGATTATCAAATGGAAATCTATTTAGAATTTTCTGAAGAGCCGTTTAGTAAAACTCTAGTTAATTAGATTTAATTTAATTATATTTCTCTTCAGGAAGCTTTTTAAACAGTTCCTCATTTTCGTGACCGACAACAATTTTCTTAATTGGCAACAAAATATGTACTGATCTAACAGAACAATTCACTTGTAATTCCGACTTTTTAATACAGTTTTGAGCGAGCTTTAAAAAAATTTTTATTAATTTAAAATGAAGCACTTGTATTAATGATTTTTTACCTGAAAAAGAGCATTTATGTTATTTTAATAACAGCCGAACTGGTTTATGCTGAAGTTATTAATAATTGCACAGTTGTTTACTTATTGTTCTTAAAATATGTTTAAAATTATTTAAACATATTTTTAAAAGTAATAAATAAGCCATTGTGATTAAAAAAAAGTTCAGCATAAATCAGTTCGGCTGATTGCAGTTTATCGCGATCACACACACGTTTTTTTAATATTCCTGTAAAATGTTTCAATTAGATTACATATTCATACATATTAGTGTCGCCAACATTTTAAGCCACAAACAACTCTGGAAATATATTTTTAAGCGAGATTAGGTCAAAGAACATCTGTGCCGTTAAGAGTATCTAGAGGAGTGCCCCAAGGGTCAATTCTTGGACCACTCTTTTTTTCAATATATGCAAACGATTTGCCAAACCAACTCACATTTAGTAAAGTTCACATGTACGCAGACGACGTGCAAGTATATTTAAGCAGCCTAGTACAATCTGCGGCTGAAAATATTGTAAGAATTAACGCAGATTTAGATAAAATTTTTCGCTGGGCGTCAGCGAATGGACTACTACTGAACCCTAATAAATTAAAGTGTATAATAATTCATCTGGCTCATAACGTTGATGTTTTAGTAAATGGTATGAGAATTGAAATTGTGCACACTGTAAAGAATCTTGGATTGATTTTTAATAATAATCTTACTTGGACGAATCACGCTAACACCCTAGTTGGTAGAATTTATATGAAGTTAAGGTCCCTTTGGCCTACACAATTTTCACTCCGATAAACATAAGAGAACTCATTGCCAAATCATACCTTATACCCGATTTACTTTACGGCTGTGAACTGTTTGCCAATTGTGATTCTACTAGCAAACGAAAGTTAAATGTATTATATAATAATGTATTAAGGTATGTGTATGGCTTAAGAAAATACGATCATGTTTCTCAGTTTTCCTCAGAACTTTACGGTTTGTCGTTCGACAATCTACTCAAGATTCGTGTTCTTTTGTTTTTGCATAAAATCATTTATTCACAAACCACTCGTTACCTTTTTAACAAAATTAGATTCGCCAGATCTCTCAGAGGAAAGAAGGTTATTATTCCATATTACCGTTATCTTACTTCTGAATGGCAGTTTTTCTTGTATGCAGCGCGTCTTTGGAATCTTCTTTCACCAACCCAACAAATTAATAGCAACGCAACTAGTTTTAAACAATTTTAATTTAACCATTTTTCCTAATTGTCAATTGTTTTTCTAATGTTAACACTGTCATTTTTTTTATTGTTTTTATATTTTGTTTTATTTTATTTAACATTAATATTATCATAACTTTATTATATTATTATGACTACTTGCATAAAATTTATGTATGGATAATTCATTCGTGTACTCTAATTATAAGAATAACTTTTGTTGTATAGGAAATTTGAAACAAATAAATTAAATACAAATTAAATAAAAAACATCTTTCAACCGTTTTGAACAAGAAAATATCACAAAAAAACGTTTTTTCTGCGTTTATTTCATAAATAATGCGATATGACGAAAAATCCCTACATTTTGGAGATTATACAAAATCTGTCCGTTTTCCTTATATTTCTTTTTTAGTATCAAAAATACCTACATGTTGAAATTTTGCCCTACTTCTGGCAACACTCATCGGTAACAAAAACGGCTAAGAAGCTTAAGCTGTGACCAATTACGGAGTGTCTAAAAATATTATTTGACAACCTACAATAATAACGTCTACAGTTCGCTAAAAGATGCAGTTCATTTCTGTCCAACGCTTTTTAAAGCAAAGTCGATATAAATGTTATAACAAGGTACAATAATTGACCTCTGTTTACAAATATTGACAAATGATCACACCTGAGCACCAACTGAAAAACTACTATCTCCAATTTGTTTGTTCCTTTCCCTAAATTTTTTTTTTTTTTAAACCCAATTTAAATTCGATTTTCATTTGCCGGAATTAATTTAAAATATTTCAGTTTTTGTTTAGTTTAAACATGCCAAACAAGCAAAAAAAAAATGAAACTTCAATTTAAAGTCATACATTGGAGATAAATTATGTTTGTTTTTCAACAAACACTCAAACAGATAAAAGTAAAAATGATAGCTTCTAGGTTATGGTTTTTCTACATATTGGACAAACTGACATATTGACTTGACATTTAAACATGCCAGAAACAAAGTTTGGTCGAAAGTCTATTAAAAGTTTATTTTGATTATTTGTATTTTTTTTTTATTTAGTTTGATTTTGTTTTTTTGTGTAATTAAAAGTTTTGCACTTGTCAGTTGTAATTATTGTTTGGGTGTGTGTGCGTATGGCTGTGTGTGTTTTGTTTTTCCCCACGCTATTGCTGTTGTTGTTTTGTTATTGCTGGCTAATTCACTCATTCGAACATTTATTTGTTTGGCAAATACAATTTGTTACAATTTCAATTCGGTTGAAACGAAAATTTTACACATTTTTTTTGGTAATTATTTTTGTATTTGCTTTTATTGCCTTTTTATTGGTTTAGTAGCTGCTTTTTGCTGTTGTTGTTCATATTTAATTTATAAATCCATAAGCAATTATTTCACTGTATATTTGTGATTATATTAATATTTTCTTTTTTTGTTCTCATCTGATTCATAGTTAATAGAATTTTTGTTTGCTTTGCATAAAATTTATCGTCAATTTTCATAGCTTATTGAATAATTAATAATAAACAAAAATATTAATATATAAAACGAATTTGCATTTTTAATAAGCGACAAACAAAATGAAATTAAACTAGAAATGCAGGCAACGTAAAACCAGTACATCGAAAACAAAATAAACACACACAAATAAAAAATAATAATATAATAATTACGTTTATAAATTGTATGAATATTAACAATGTTTAATGTATGTAATTAACATTTTAATATAGAATAGAATAAACACTTTACTCATCTTTGTAGGATTAATTGGAAAATATTGCAGTGAAATATAAATTTTTAATATTAATTATTTTAATGAAAATACTTTTTAATAGATCTTAACAAAAACATCTATTACCAGATATAGAGATTAAATTTTTATATTCCTAAATTAAACCACTTAAATATTGTAATTATATTTTCACACGTCAATAACATTTGAAGGCAAGTACATTATTAAGCAATTATTTGTTTCTAAAACTGTAGTTGCATAACATTTAAGTATTTTATTTAATTGTTAACTGTAAGCAAGAACGTTGTTGTATAAGTTGTATAAGAGAAATTGACTTATGTGAAATGACCAATTTAATTTAATTATATTTCAAATCATTAGAAAATCATTTAAATACTTAAGTCATATTAAACTTATTTTCTTATGAAGAACATCAGGTAGAATGTCACTTATTGCATTTTGAATTTTTTTTTTTATTTTTAAGTTTGTAGTAAGAATACATTTGCTTAGGGAATTTCCTGGTAGTTAGATTTTCGAAAGAGGTGTTAAAAATTGAAAGACTAAAATTTGCAAAAATCTTTTATAATATACTATCTAGGACATTGAAAGGCCGAACATTTCTAAGATATTTTGTCAATACTGCTAGAATATAACATTTTATATTTTAAGCGTGTGCCTAGTTAACTAAAAACTATATTATATAACTCAACTGTCTCCCAACAAACCAAACTGTTAATACAACAAACAAAAAATATTAACCCAAAATTAATCTTAATTAGTAAAGTCGTAGTTTTTTACAAATACATGTTGTCCGCCGGCAAGGTATACCACTCGCAGTAATTCCATTGTAATCCTGGCTGTATGCGATGGGGCACCGTCTTGTTGATACCACATGTTATTCAAGCCCAAAGCATGCAGTTGTGGTGTTAAAAAGTTTTTCAATCATATCACGATATCGCTCCCCATTGACAGTTACCGTTACGCCTTAATACAAAGCCTTGGCTCACCTGGGAGGGTCTATATTTTCTACTCACCTTATAAATGTTACATATGGTTATTTATATTTAAAAAAAAATTTAATTTATATTTTAATACATTCATACATAAATAAAAAAAATGTTAACAGATGAACATATAAAAAATGGAAACCACAAACAAGTATAAACTTTACAGTTGTTAAAATAAATTAAGTTTGTTTTAAACATTTTTTATTTAGAACAATACAAAGTTATATTTGCAACTAATCATATGCAAAGGCGTTTCACAAAAATCTATTTTGATTAATGCAACACTTAAAATGCATTTTAAATCAGTACATTTCGTTTAAGACTTTTTTAATTTTTAATAGAAAAAATATTTAATTAAAAATAAGATAACGTATTTTATTGTTGCCGCTAAACTAAACATCATGGGTTTCAAAAAAAAAAGTGTGGTGGGGGGGGGGTTAGAACGTCCTAATGTGTGTAAGTAGTATCCGCAATACATATATATTTCTTTATTTTGTTAAACTGTATAACTTTCAACAATCTAAACCTGAATTATAGCTTCCTAGTTGAAACTCTTTTGCTTCCCCTTTACCTCAATCATCTTTTTCTAGAATATCCAAATATTTTCCTTTTTTTATTTTACAACAACATGAACATAGAGATTTTGTTTAATTTAAAAAAATTAGCATGAGGTTTGTATGTCAGGTAAGAGGACCATTTGAAAAAGAAAACATAAACAAAAACCAAAGCCAATTAGTGGTCTCATGTAGAATTTAAACTAAAAACATTAGTTAGAAAATATTTTTTTAAATGTTTGTATCTAGTTTAAAACAAAATGACTTTATTAACATTTAGAAAGATTAATTAGTCTAAAATTTAACACATTTGACACACATATCGCATACCCAGTTCAAAAGTGACCAACTCAAAATTTTTAATTTTTTAGAAATCGAAATAAACAGTTTTTGACGTTAATAAAAATAGTTAAAAACAAAAACGTTGGACCATTGAATTCGAATCAAAACTATTTAGCACTTAGCGTAGAGATCTATTACCATTTTATTTTCTGACACAACTAAAGATAAGTCACTTTTATGAATTGCAACTTTATACCAATTAAAACATAAAGAAAGTCATTACTGTTTTTTTTCCACAGTTAACAACAAAAAATACACAGATATTTTTCTTATAGATAAACATGTGCATTGTAAATAGTTTGAGCATATAAACTCGAAAAATGAAAATTTTGATTTGTGTCACTTTTGAACTGGGTGTGCGATATATCTGTATCATAAAAATTTTGTTTTTTTTTTGGTATAATTGTATGTCATCATGATAGAATGTTTATAATAAATATTATAATTTGTTTTTAGTAAAAACAATAAGAGAAACCTTTTCGAAGTTTAAATATATTTTGTATGTGTTCAAAGTAAACCGAAAAATAAAATTATTAATTCTGTTTATTATAATTTAAGAATTAATAAGAAAGTTAAGACAATAAGGCAAAGGCATTAAACTTAAACTTTTCTCAGTATACTTTATATTGAATAGTTAAAATGTGTTTTAGGTTTCAAGTATGTATCTTTAAAATATATTTTTAACACTAGATTTTTTAGATATTAAAGAACTCTTGTATCTTAAAAAAGATATAAACGATTTATGTAATAAGCAGAGTTCAATATAGAAAGATGAAGGTGCGTTTGATCTTTAAACAAATACATACAACCATGAACCTTAATGTAATTTTAAAATAAAGAAAAGGTTTTAAATGTGCTATTATTTAGAAGGGGACTGATTTCACCTACATTTTAAAAATAGAATAAAGTAAGGCCTTATAAAGTAAAAATATTGATTTTTCAATATTAAATCCTAATTTTTATTTCTTTCAAAGTTTGGTTCTCTTGAAAATCAAAATTGTTAGAAAAAAATGTTCGTAGCAAATATGAAATGTTTTAAATATAATATTTTGTAATAGTCAAGACCTTTTACTCTTCAAACAATTTTTATTTTCAAAAAAGTAATTCAGTAAATAAATGACCCTTTTTTGTTTAACTTATACTACCATGCATGTTAACTTTACTCAGGTTTCTGCAATAAAATCTAAATTATATTTAATATAAAATTTTTTAAAGAACTCATTAATAAAAGTGAAATTTAATTGTTTTGACAAAATTTCACTTTCACCACGATGTAAGCGAAATGCGACCTAACAATTTGCCATTATGCAAGTAAGTTTATGTTAGAAATAATTAAACAAATTTTAGTTTTCCTTTGTCCTTTTATTCAGTTTAAAAATATTCAGTAATACTCGCTACACTGTATGCATCATGAATTTGCTATTTTTGTTATCTTTCATTTTACCATAAGCAACTGAAATGGAAACAATGTTTAATAGAAACCAGGTAAAAAAAAATTATCAAGCATGATCATCTGACGAAATGAAATTTAAAGGAAATATATTAAAAAGCTGTAGTTACAAAATATTCAAAATATGAATAAAGAAAACTTATAAAACACCTCAAAATAACAACAACAACAACGGAGCAATGCTGACAATGACAACAACAACTATAGAAAATGCAGCGACAAAAACTAAACAACAAAAACAATATGAACAATTGACATTGTTTTAATATCAGTTTCTGCTGTAGCAATGAAGGCAGCGTCATGAAAAAAGTGAGAGCATTCGGAGGGGGAGGTTGGTGAAAAAAAGACTATTTCTATCAGTTAGTTACATTTACCATAATGCCTTATTATTAATTAAATTAAGCATCTGAGCAACAAAGAAATAACAAGACAGGTCTGTTCTGCTAAACCAGCTAAGCCAGAGAAATAACAATATTTAAGCCTAATTGTTCCGTGGGGTTTTGGCTATTGTGATGCGAATAAAAATGTCACTGTAAAAAATAATTCTTTCAACATCAAGGTTTACAACTTTTCATATGCCAACTTTATCAATGATATTACTGAATCGGGTTGATCGCACAGAAACTGTTTATAAATTACTGTTTATTTTTTATATATGTTTTTAGTTCATCTAAGGCATGGAAAGATAGAGAGTTTTTGTGAATAATATAATTTTAAAAAATTTCTGTTAACCAAATAATAAAAAAAATTAATATTTTATTTTCTTTCTTTCTCTTCTTTGGACTCGCGCCTGATCTTGGCATTATACGACTAGGCACTCGTCCCATGCAATTCTACAATATCTTACTCAATTTTAAAATGTCCTAAAAAATTAACAAAGATTACTATCAGGATCCTTAAAAGAACATAACTAAATAAAGATAATAAGTTAAACACTGTTAAAGTTATGATGAAATTAAGCTTGAAATAATTTTTGTCTTCCAGAAGGTATATTTTTGGGTAGTAAGTAAAATTTATAGCATAATGAATTTATCGAACTACCAACAACAGAGATGAAACAACAGGCAACATTCAATGACTCGTTGATTTTGGAAGCGGTTTGTTTATGTTTATTCTTAATGACAAATATGACCAAAAACATATTGGTTTAAAATCATGAAATTAATAAGAAAACTATTAATTTAAAATAATTTTTTTATCATCATGAAAAATTCCCAAATTATTAAAGAAAGCTAAAATGTATAAATTTTTTTTCAAAAGCACAAAAGCTTATAACTTGTTCCCCTCCGATGGATGGGCATGGAAGCGAACACAAGAAAGTGGTTAGGGACAAGGATAAATGATAGAAAGATCTTAACAGCTGGTGAATTTCGTTCTCACTCACTAAGAAAAGTATAAAGTAGTTAAAAGGGACAAATCCCAGTTACTAATAATATAAAAATTGTGAGTTAAATAGATGATATTTACATACAACAGCGTAGTACCGATCAAAGAGTGCTGAAGATGAAACCGTAGCTGGTTTCGAAAATGCATTACACTCGGCTAGTCTCGTACTCGATTTTTCATAATATTCTTGATTTAACAATTACATGAACTAAAGCCTAACGATATTAATTGACATTTATATGTAATAACAGTTCAACTAATTTTTAAATAACATTATTTTTTTTTGGAAAATCAGTTTTGTTGTCCTTATAGCGTACACCACTGTCCTTGGCATAATAACATCAGGTTAAGTATGACAAAAATAAAGGTTTTTCAGTATAAAATATTACATAGTTTTTTTTGGTTTCGTTTCGATTTTATAATACCAGCTGGTAAGATACATTTTTACTTTCTCCTAGTTTGGCAAATTAAACTTTTTTCCACACACTCCAACAGCAGTTAGATTTTAAATAGTTTTAGCGTTTAATGAAATGTTATCTTGCAAAGCTTTTGTATTATCGTCCCAGTGTTGCAAATTATGTCTGATTGCGACTACTCAATACAGACTTAAAACCTTTTTTTGCCTTTTTTTTTAAATATTCAACGTTACAGTAATGTTACAACATTTTTGTTTTTGTAAACATTTAAATCCGAAAAAACCAAATCGTAGCAGTAGTGTTACTTTGTATTAAAACAATACTAGTAGTGCATTTGGCGTTATCGAATATTTTTCTTCACTTCAGTGTTGTCATATTATATTTTCAAAAATCTTTTAGTTTCTGAAAAAAAACTTTTTTCGACCAAAAAAACTTTTTTTACAAATAATTTAACAAAAATCTAAAACTCCATGTTTCTTTAGCTTTATTTTGTACGTATATAAAAATTAAATTATTTAATATTAGTATGAAATTAATAAATATAATAAGACGATGTTAAAATATATGTACATATATGTACATATGTGTGTATGCTGATAGAAGTATTACTTGTACCTTGTCCTATTTAATTTCAAAGTTATTTTTTTTAAGGAATAAATTTGTACAACTTCTGTTATTTTTTATAAGTCGTTTGATCTGTACTTCTTCGCAGTGAAAAGTTTGCATCCAGCAAAAACCAGCAAAAAAAGATAAGTCTTCCAATATGACAACAAGATCAAGATCATAGTTTTTTTTTATTGGAATCCCTTTGCCTGTTAATTTTTTAGTGCATTTTGTTGTTGCATTTTTTTTAATTCAGTGATCTTTTTGTTATTGCATTAATTAAAATCAGTCGTCAATATACCAATTTGGTTATTACGAAGATCTTCAAATGGACAATGCTACACACATTAGGCTTAATACTGTTATTGTCAAAAGTTAAAAAAGATTTACTTAACTCATATAAAGCATTAATGTTATTTGGATGTACATTAACATCATAAGACAGAAAACCGTGCCTTTTCTTTTAAATAAACACAAAATATTAGAAGTAATTTCTTAAAATTTTATATTTTTAAAATTTTGCAGATAACGAAAAAATAAGTTATTAGACTATAAAATTATAAAAAAATTGTTTAATAACTAAACAAAACATAACAATGAAGGTAAAAACACACAACAAAAACAAACCTACCTCTGGTTAATACCTTGAGAATTTCATAAAAAATTAAATTCACAACTCAAACCCAAAAACTTTTCCTAACAAATGTTTGTAATATTAAAGATTACTACACAACTCCGACCTAATCAAACAATATAATTTAGTAAGTCAAACACCCCAATTTACTTAATGAAAATGGTTTAACGGCCTTTTCTCATAGCGTCGTATGACCTATTAATTTCATTTCTTGTGAAACATACCAACCATTAAGAGTTTCTTAAGTTAATATTTGTAAATAAAGACATTTTAACCTTAACTGAAAAATGAGTGACTGAATGTGCGGTGAGCAAGGTAAAATATATATGTTGTTGACACTTTTCTTGTAAATATTTAAACTAAATTGGTTCCTTAAACCTTTCTTTTTGTCATTATATTTAACTGTTACGCAATTTTTTTAATAACCCCAGTTGCTGCTTGGCTGCTTAAATGTTTACATTTCGTTGTTTAAATGTCTGACTTTAAAAGTATGTACAACAATGATAAGAATGTGGTATACATATCTAATATATCAAATTAATAGTTTTTAAAATGTATAAAGGGTCAATCTTATATTCGAATTTATATTTAATATTATTCAATTTCAAAACATTTAAATTTTCTTTGATTATTTTCAAGGTTATATTCAATACTAAAAAATACATTATTTCAATTTGTTACCCAAATTTAAAACAATGCCAATTATATGTGTAACTCTTTGGATTGTCCGGTATTAACGGCACGCAGAATTAATTTCTTTGGTAAGCCGACTATGATCCCGAAATAGATATACGGTCTCTCATCTAAAAGGACAAATATGTTAAATCGCAGCCTACACCTTTCTGGGTGAAACAATAGGCCTTCTGAAAAATAATAATTAATAATAATAATAATATTAAATAAAGATTCATCAAATAACTTTATTTAAAAACACAAAAAACAGTTGAAACCCAAAAAAAGGTTTGTTTATAAAATATTTTAAATTTAAAATATCACGTATCACTTATTTATTTGTACACATATCATAATAAATTAAGATAAAAATGAATAACACTTTCAATTCTAAAAGCATTAACTACTTTAAACAAATTATAACTTTTACATAGTTTCGGTGAACAAAAACTATAATTTTAGGAAATCTAACACCTTAAGTCAATAAGCATTAAATAAATTTTAAAAAATGATTAATAAATTAAAACATATCAGTAGTTAGCCTACATACAGTTTGTACTGTTAAGAGCAAATAAGAGGGAAAATCAGAATATTGCTTTAATAACAACCACTTTAATACATGACTCTTGTCGTGCACATTTTAGTTTGTTACAACATCTATTTTTGTTGGCATCGAGAAGGACACAATGTTTGTTTTGCTTTCATAATGGAAACAAGACAATGAAATACAGCAGTTATTAAAACAGCAAAACAAGCTGTAGCAGAAGCTACCTTTAACAATTTATTTTATGAGCAAATATAAAATTTCAATTTCTAAAATAAACAAAACATCTAGAACAAAATCTTATCTAGAACAACAAACAATAATCCAACTACAACATACAACTAGTTTTGGCATAATTTGAATAACCAATACAGCTACAATAACATCGTATTTATGTTGCTTGCAAAGGTAACAATCATCAGCAATAATGGCATAAGTTGCTAAAGCAAATTTTGGTATATACCATATAAGATCTGTATTTCTTGGAATCTTATATGTCTTAAGCTTAATAAATTTCCCTAAGGTGTGTGATAGTACATGTACGGAAAAATAACCAAAAGGTAAATAGATTTTTTTGTTTTTGCCTAAAACAGATACCATTTATTATTTACAATAAAGTTTGTTTAAAGATACCATGATACAAAAAAACATACATTTATAATTAAAATACCCATACAGAACCTCACTTACGCACACATTTATATAGATAACTACATTAAAGTACAAACATATATGTATATAATAAACAAATGTTTTTACTTAAGCCCCATAAAAAGGCCAGGTAATAAAAAACAAAACTTAATTTTTTAAATTTTATTTAGCAAACAAATCCTTGTAATAATAATTATTATTATTTGTTGTATGCAAATTCTGGCTTGTAATGATTTGCTTGAAATAAAACATATGCAAAACCTTAGGGAATTTCTTATGAAAAATTTTTTTTAGAAAAAACTCCAAATCAAGGTAAAGGAAATAGAATTAAAAAAGAAAACAAAGAAATTGTAAAATATACATTACATTAATTTAAATTCATCTTTAAATGGAACAAAAGTACTTCAGAAAAAACTACCAAACAAAATGTTAATACCCTGATGCGTATGAGCATTATTAGGTTGTATGAAATTGCTTTTATACGCCACGATGAACTTCAAAAAAATAATATTATTATTTTTTAGCGTTTAGGGGCTGGAGTTAAGGGCGTGAGTAATTTAAGACTTACGATCATACACGCTTACAAATAAAGAAATAATTCACGCATGATAACAAATGTTCCATATATATTAGCTATAGGTGTTTGAATTATTTGAACTACCAATTAATAATCATACATATGCTGAAACTGTCTCCTGTTGGGATTGATCTAGCAAAACTAACAAAAAGTGATAATTGAACATTATATTAAATATCAAATTAAAGCTAAATTTTAAGAAAAATTTTTTAACGAATTAAAAAAAATTAATTTCCGTTCTAGTTGGCACTTTTAGTACCAACCAAATGATTATTATTATTACACATTTAGCGGTATTTTTTTATAGAAGTTCAAAATTAAAATATAAAAAATTGTTCATGGAAAAGTGTTTCAAAACTAACCAAAAATGCAAACAAGGAGCTTTAATGGTAACTAATAAGTGATGACCATTAATCACCGGTGGTAAAAAAAATCTTGCAGCCAATAAGGGTTAACGAGCAAAATCAATATCGACTTAATATTCTCATAATGCTTTTGTTATGCTTTGTATTTGGTGGGATGACAAAATATTTTTTACAAAGAGCTGCTATTACAAAAAACCATAAAAAAATAATTGATGGGCTTAAAAAAATAGTTTAGCGAAAAACGTCTAAAATACCAGACTTGAAGCTATAAATTTCCACCAGAAAATTTCTCATCATCGTAACAGTAAAAACTATTTCTAGACATACGATGGATGGCTGCACCTTTCCTACCTTATAATTTTCTTTAACCAATTGAAAACAACTGAGCCAGAATACAGTTTTACTTTAGACGAATATTGCTGAAATTAGTTTCATATCTTTTTGGTCTCTTAAAATGCAACCCATATATTGCTACAAAAAGAGAAAAGTCTAATATCTATTCAGTTTAAATGACATAACAACTGCCAATTGAAATTAAATCATAATTTGTACATTAATTTTTTATTAAAATTATCACGTGCGCACTTTCCTTTCTAAGTTTTTATTCCTTTCACGATCACGTGTGTTATCCGTGACATAGAAAAGTCACGTTATGCACACACAATTACATAAGACCAGCGAAAAAAATTGCACATACTATTTAAATTAAATATTTGCTTAAAAAGGCGATTTATGCTCTACAAAAATAAGATTTAGTAAATAAGTATGTATATGGAAACTGTCAAATTTTAATAAATCTGTCATAAAATACAACAAAAGAAAGATAAAGAATGCAACAGCAAAACAAGAAGAAAAAAGTAATCAAACAACAGTAAAATGCTAGAGATTTTCTAAACCAACAAACGAAGCATTTCTCTCTTAAAACAGGCACATTGTCTAACAGAGACATGCATATATGCACATGGTCACATAGACGCACTCACACACACACACACACACATCACGTTTATGCAATGTGCATGAAATAATAAGCAAAAACTGATTTAATAATACTCGTAGAAGTATGTAAAAGTCTTTGCTAATGGGACGGTTAACTAAAAAATTTAGTGGTATTTAGCAGAATTTGTAATTTAATGCTACAAGTATTATTTGTGTTTAAGTACATAAAATATTTTTCGAAATACTTGAGATATTTAACAGAATTAAGTTATTTCTTTAAAGTATCAAGCGACCCTCTTGTGCATGAAAATTTTGCAATGAGTTAGCATTAGGGTGAATTCGTTTGCAAAAAGGTTATATGAAGTTTCGATATTTAAAATATCTAAATATTTTAATTATTTAAAAGGAATATTTTTCTTATGTTAGTCAGACAATGCAATTTAAAACAAAAAAATGCTTTATTCCTTTGGACTTTTTCTTTTACAAGCGGATAAAAAACATTTGTTTGTTTTATTATAGCCTACGTGGCTAAATATACTAAAAGTATTAGCAGTATAAACCCTTTTTAGTTATTGAAATGTTAAATCTTAAAAATAAGTTTAAAAATATTGAACTTAACTACGAATTATATACATAATTAGAATAAAATTTTTATGGAAAATTAAGTATGAACAAAAAAAATTTATTGATTTAGAATCGTCGAATTTTTTATAAAACCCGTGATTAAAGGCCCTCAAAGTAGCAGTTGTAACAGAAATGCAAAACTCAAGCGTCGAAATTTCATGTTATAGCAATAAAAAATATATTTTTTTTGCCACAAAATTATTAAAATTTGAAAAAATATATAAACAGTTGCTATACAATATATAATGTACATAACATACAATATAGTAAAATAATCTGCTTGTCACCATCTAGACCTATGATACTTAAGGTTTTTCAATGCCGGAACATTATATGCCAAAATCAGTTTACTTTCAATTTCTAACAAAGAAAACCTATTCTATGAACTACCCTTTTTAAACTATTAGCAAGAGCACCATCACGATTACTATGTGTTTATGCATCACACAGCCACTATATTGGTAGTAATTTCTTGGTATAAAAGTGCACACATGCACATTAATTCAGATGTGTGCAAACGACTGCATGAAATGTACGTCTGTCTTTCAAAAATTTTAAGTGCCACACATAATCGAAAGAACTAGATGTATCAAAAGGATAACTTAACTTTCATACAACCCCATTCTCCACAAAAATATCTACATTTTAGTCACACTACGCAAATAAGAAATATCTGATCAAATATTTACCACTGACTGCTAAGAGGGCAAAACGAACTTTTGTTGTTGAAAACAAAATAAGAGAAAAATAAAATAAATAAATGAAAATAAGTTATAGAAACAAGAAATGAAAATTGCAAAATTTGCGGTTAAGTTTTATGTTGCTGTTGACTGACTCTAGTTACTTACAACATGTTTCCACCCTGCATTGAACTCGAATTCTAAATGAAACACAACAGTCATCACGTAGTTTTCGCGTATTTTCGATGCAACATACAAGTTTTATCGTATGAAGAACAAAAATATTAGCAGAATAATCTTAAAACCCATGCAAAAGATTAGTTTAGTTGTTGTAGGTGCCAGAGAAAATACGAACTACGTAGAAATACGACTTTGGCTGGAATGAAAAACAAATTAAATGAATCAAAAGTAGAAAAAGCAGTTGAATAGAAAGAAGAAAAATTAAACAAAACTTAATTTAAAACCACAAAATTAAAAGAATTTAGAGAAAATCAAATCAATGCATACATTGTAACCGTATAAGTTGATGTACAGTACATTATAAAAGTTTTTTAATTAAATTTAATTATAAAACAAAAAAGAAAATATTTAACAAGTATTGTTTTTTTTAGCAGTAAAAAAACTAAATTCTAAATTGTGTTCATTGCTGCACCAAACATCATCGTAATTTTTGTTATGCACTGTATACCTAACAAATACTCTTTGCTGGCATATGTTTATGTTGAAACAGTAAATCATTAACATTTAAAGTGCATGTTATATAGGAAACAAAAACAATTTTTTCTCTCTTATTGTTCTTGTTGTATTCCTTAATATAATTTCCAAACAATTAAATCTCAACACATATTATTGGCTTTTATCCAGGTTTTGTTTTTCTCTATATTTTTTCTTTTTATCTTTGTGCTACTGCTAACACAGAGATTTACAAATCGCTACACAAGTTGAAAGTTAGTTATCTAAAATTATATATTTATTTAAAAAATTACACACATACTAACATATCTACATATATTCCATATAAATATCTATGTAAATATTACAAAGTTTTTTTTATTTTACATTTTATTGTATAAGTATGTACAAATCTCGTATATACTTATGGTTTAATAGTGCATAAACGGCCAGTTACTTTTTTGTATCTGCAAATTAATATATGTGCAATTAAGGAATGAGATCAGTAGAAGTAAAATGCTTTTAAATATGTAAGATAAAAGAAACATTTCTTTTAAATTCCTTTTAAAATATTAAGGATAGATAAAAATTTAATGTTATAGAAATATTGCCATAAGTAAGAAATTTTGCAAATATTCTAGGAATATTTTTTTATATCTGAACTTAGCGAAAATTTTTTTGAAAATTTATATAAAAGCGACATTTAAAAAAATTAAACAATTTTAAAAAATTGAACGTCGAAGTTTGGCTAAACTCCTTACAATAATTGCTTAAGCCCAAGTTGTGTAAATTTTTGTATTTAAGATATTATTGTAATTATTTTTTTTTTGAAAATTGAAGTGGGTGATGCATACGAAGTAAAGAGTTCTTATTTAACATAACTGATAACTGTACCATTTAAAGTATTTGAATTTTGCATAAAGTGTCTAAAACGATAACCGTTTACAACTAACTATATTTGATAAAATATCTGGAGAAAAACAATAAAATATATAAAATTAGTTTTATTACCTCTAACATTTATTTGGATTAGAAAAGTTGTCATGGTACACTTGATACGAAAGTATTCCATAATATAACATATCTTGGGAACAATTCTGTTATACCTAGTTTTTTAATATTTCCTGTTTAAGTTAAATTTAAATGGAAATGTACAAAGAAAATTTGATTTACCAGACATATACATTTGTTTCTAAATTTAGGCTCTACTACTTACTTAGATAGCTATGAACAACCGTTAAAGTCAGTAGCCTGATTCAGAATAATTTTCCATGCGCGTCGATCTAATGCGCTTCGTCTCCAGTTTCTAACACCAAATTTTTCAAGATCTTTTTCAGCTTGATCCTTCCACCGGAGTTTGGGTCTTCCCCTTCTACGTCTTCCTTCGGGATCGAAATCAAATGATTTTCTCGCCGGAGCATTCTCATCCATACGTATGACATGCCCTAGCCAGCGCAAATGTTGTACTCTAATGCGCTTAACTATATTCATATCCTCGTACAACTCATATAGCTCGTGATTCATTCGATGGCGATACTCTCCGTCAACGCAGATAGTTCCATATATTTTGCGAAGAATCTTTCTCTTAAACACCCCACAAACAGCTTCATCTGCTTGCGTAAGAAACCATGCTTCAGCGCCATATAGTAGCACGAGTAATATAAGCGTTCTAAGAGTGCAATTTTTGTTCGTCGAGAGAGGGCTTTGTTTCTAAACTGCTTGCTTAGCCCGAAATAGCATCTATTAGCAAGAATATTTCTTCGTTTTATTTTCAAACTGATGTTATTTGTTTGGTTTATGGCGGTACCAAGATAGATAAAGTTGTTCACTACCTCGAAGTTATAGTCACCAACGTTCACATATTGACCCAGTCTTGTTGCCTTTTTGTTCGTTGATACCATTAGCTTTGTTTTATCTTCATTTACCACCAAACCCACTTTTACCGACTCCTTTTAAATACTTGTGAATGTTGCAGTTACCTCTCGCACAGTCCGCCCCATGATATCGATATCATCGGCATAGGCAAGTAGCATATGCTTTTTGTTTTAAATTGTGCCTGCTCTATTAACTGCAGCATCACGCAATATTTTTTCCAACAAAATGTTGAATAGATCACAGGATATACTATCACCCTGTCTGAAACCTCGTTTGGTATTAAACGTCTCGGAGAGGTCTTTCCCAATTTTAACCGATGATCTTGTATTAGTTAACGTCATTCTGCATAAGCGTATTAGCTTTGCAGGTATACCAAACTCAGACATGGCTTTAAATACCTTTGCTCGTATTGGGCCGTCAAAAGCAGCTTTGTAGTCGACGAACAGGTGATAGGTGTCGATTTGTTGTTCTTGGGTCTTCTCCAGGATCTGTCGTAATGTAAATATCTGGTCGGTGGTCGATTTACCAGGTCAAAATCCACATTGGTAGGGTCCTATTATTTCGTTGACTTAAGTTTTAAATCGTTCACATAGCACGGCCGATAGGATTTTGTATGCAATAGGAAGGAGACTTATACCACTATAGTTGGCGCAAACGGTTTTGTCTTCTTTCTTTTGCACAGGACATAACACGCTGAGGTTCCAGTCATCGGGTATGCGTTCTTCTAGCCAAATGGTCCTAACAACTCGTCGCCTCCAGCTTTAAACAGTTCTGCCATCAGCACCTGCAGCTTTGTTGTTTTTAAGCCGGGATATGGCTTTCTCCATCTCATTTTGGCTAGGTGGTGCACACTCGACACCGTCGTCAATGATTGGTTCAGGGGTATCTTCGTCACTACTATCATCTGATACCTACAGCCTGGAAAAATGTTGTTTCCATGTCCTCAGCACACTTTCAACATCTGTCACTAGGTTTCCGTCTCTATCCTTACAGGAGAAATTTAGGCTCACATTGCAATTTTTAAGAGATATTTAGAAAATAATGTTTGTTATTTTTAAGCTTGATATAAATCACCTTAATTACAACTACTTATTGAAATCAAAAATGGATGATAGCGTTACAAGTGCCTAGGCTAATTACAACAGCCAATAATATATGACACCCTTCTTGTCAATGTTTCTGATGGGACGGGGTTGCAATTTGCGATTATAATTATTATAATAGATTTACTTTTTATTGGCTTAAAGTATTCGATTTAGAAACGACTTTGTTTTGTGATGCTAAAAATGGATTAGATTTTGGCATCCGCCTTTCTTCGCTTCTTGACTTCAGTTTCCTTACTTTTTATTATCTCAAAATTGTTGTCTGATCCACTCCAACGGTTTCTTGAGTAAACAAGGCTAAAATGTTTTTTTCGCTGGCCGGGATACTCTTAATTATGTAGTTAACAAACCTGTATTATTTACGTTAAAATAAAAAAAAAACAGAAACTAAATTAAAAAAATCTAGTGGCAGTAATTTTACGTGAGATATTTGTAAAACTAAATCTCTTTTAAAAAAAAAAAAACTTCTAAAGTCAACTGGTCAAAAACAATGCAAACTTTTGTTCCATTGTTCCTACACCTGAGGCTTAAACGCATAATTTTGTAAGGACATTCGTAGAAAGCTAATATTGCCCCTTTAATGTTTTAAGTTTAATCAAGTTGACAAATTCTTTTTTTAAGCTTCGTGAAATGGTTTTTGAGTTTAAATAAACTAAAAAAATTATTTTTTGTGTACTGACAAAAGCGGAATGAAATTTTTCTTAATTAAATAATAACTAAGTTATAAGACTTTGCTTTAATTTAAAGTTCAACAAATTCTATCAGTCCACGATAAAATATAGGTGCTTAAAAAAATCAGTCACAGATATGATTTGTATAAACAGGAATATATATTTTAATTCTAACCAATTGGTTAATAACTGACTTTAGTTCACATATAAGGACCTCTGCAAAAAACATTTTACCACACATTAAGCACATTTAAAATTTTGCAATGAAATTCAAATTTATAATTTGGAAAAAAATAAATTTATCATTTGGGTTTTGCGAGTCGACTTACAGAAAGCTTAGTGCATTACGCACTAAAAAAATCGTATTCTAAAAGATAAAAAAAAATTGTTCTAATATAACGAAGAATTTTTTACATTTACAGAATATCTTACATATTTCTACATTTATATCTATAATTTTCCTAAAACAATATATTTTTATATTTAGTGTTGGATACTGGGTGTTAATTACATTTTTGTCTTACTTTTATTTAACATCGTCCTTATTTGCTAGTTTGTGTGTGTCCGTTCAAGCAAAAATGTGTTGGCATATGAGTTGTTTTGTAATTCAAACTTATATTTTGTTGCTTCATTTCTTTAAGCCTTTTTTTTCTTTATTTTTATTTTAAGCATGACTTTTGGGAGTTTTTAACAATGTCATTGCAGTTAGTTGCCATAAATTTGTTTGACTAACATACACAGCACAGCAACGGTGGCAGTAGAGCAGCCAGCAGCAGCAACAAAAAATTATAAATTTGAAATAGAAAAACACACAAGAAGAAAATGGTAAAATATTGCACAGCCCCCTTGCAGTTAGATGTTTAATAAAAAAAAACAGCCAACAACAACTGTCTACATCTAGAGAATAAAAGAAAAAGTACTCGTAGTACAAATACGAATCGTAAAAGTATTAGATTCTGCAACATACATTGTTGCTACTCTCGATGCTGCTGTTTTAACACACCAGCACAAGAAATGTATAGCAGACGATGACAGAGTTCGTAAAGTATGTTGCATCAATAAATTTAAATTAGCAGTAGCATGTTTTTTCGTTGTTTCTGCAACAGACACTGCGTTTTTTTCTATTATTTTCGTTTTTTTAGCTTCAAACGAAAAAGACCTAAGAAAGAAATATAAATGACTGCAAAAAAACGATAGCAAACACCAACAAACTGTAACGATATGAATTTTTGAATGTAAAATTGGGTCATATTTTACAATCAACCACACATACATATGTAAATCCATATATGCATACAAGTACATATATGGATTTTAACTGCAGAAAGGGGAAATGCATGTTGGTCTTTGATTAAATGCAAATAGGCCTAAAATATGTCTATTGATAGAAACTGTTTTTTATTTGCAAATATTAAAGCAATGGTGGGTGGCATTTAAATTGCATTTTTATGTTTGCTTTTTTTCTTTTTAATTTGCATTTTTGTAAAACTGTTATAACTTCTGTACTTTAGCCTAAAGATGAAGTCAGACCAACGGCTGTATCTGCAAGTATTTCAATAACAATTTTAATCCTACTGTTAGCTTAGGCTTATATGCTTAACCACCTTAATTTAATTAAAATGCTGCCCTGTTAGTCAAAAAATTATTCGATGTAATGATTACACATTGTGTATTTCATCGGCTTTTTTTTTGCTAAGGCTTCCAGATATTTTCAAAATTTTAAATTTTCTTATTAATTTATTTCTTATCTCCCATTTTTCATTAGATAATTAATTATGTAATAAATAAATTACTGTAAAAACAACCTCTTGAGCTGAAATTTAAAAATTATATGTTAAACTATTACAAAGCTTAAGAAGAAAAGACAAATGTCCAAAATTCTCCAAAACTAACAACAGGGTTGCAGGAAACTCATGAATGTAACAAACTATGTAAATAAGCAAATTAAATTACTATGAATTTTTGACATGTTGATAAGCACAAATAATTGAGCAATATTCTGCGTAATAAATAAATTGTCAAAGTTGCTGACATACAGCTTCAAAACGGACATCTTGCAAATCACAAAAAAAAATATTTTATAATATGCTACAAGCAGACTTTAATTACTTCGGAGAATATTTACACATCTCTTTAATATTTTAACATATTTTTTGTTTACAAAGACACACACACACAAACATTAACAAGTAATTTTAAACTTAAATTACATTAAATAATAAACACTCGCTTTCTTCTTGTCTTGGTTACACAGTTGTTTCATTGTTGAATATTTTATGCAAAAAAACAACATTAAATCACAAAATACATATTTTTCACTATTGAGATTTTTACATCATGACAGCTGTCATCATTGTTGTCACTACAATAACCATAAACACAACAGAGCAGCCAAAAAACAAAAATATATATGAATATACATACATAAGTGTAATCAAATAAACGGAAGTAAGAAACAAATGAAATTGTACTTACAATAAAACAATAACAACTATAACAGCAAAAAGAAGTACAACTCTATCAGCAATATTTGTGAGTAATTAGTATTTTTACTCTCAAGTCTAGAAAAAAAGAAGTGTAATATATGAAGCCTTGGTAAACAAGAAGAAAGAAAAGAAAAGAAAATCGTAAAATATGGCAACAAACAAAAACATTAAATGAACACATAAATTATATAAAGAGCAAAGACTGACAGCACAATAACAGCAAGGCCGCAGTGAAAGTTTTACAATGTTTTATATTAGACTACAGCTCAAAAATGTAATAATAAACTTCTTCTTCTTTATTTACCCATCCGTTATTCGGATATTAGTGATTGTATAATTTAACACTCATAAATATATATATAGTTACACTTTATAGTCTGATGTTATGCTAAAATGATCAGTTCTCGATTCTTAGCGGCTTGTAGGAGGGTATTTTCATTCCTAAACCCTGTCCAGTCCTGGATGTTTTTCAGACATGATGTTTCTTTTCTGCTTTTACCACGTCTCCTTCAATTTTTCCTTTAAGGATTCGTTGTAAAATTTGAATTTGTTGTTTCTTAATATGTGTCCTAGGTATCAAGTTTTCCGTTTTTTTTATTGTTGCTATTAGTTGTCGATTGACATTCATCCTTTCTAATACTTCATCATTGGAGACTTTGGCAGTAAATGGTATTTTCAGAACTCGGCGGTATATCCACATTTCGAAGGCTTCTAATTTTCTTTCATCTGAGGCTATAGTTGTCCAAAATTCTACCCCGTATAATAGCACAGACCAAATGCAGCATTATATAAGGCGTACTTTTATTTTTACATTGATGTCGTGACTGGTATTTAGAAAAGGCATCTCTTGCCATCTCTATGCGTCATTTAATTTCTCTTGATGGGTCCCACTGGTCATTTATTAGGATTCCCAGATATTCAAAAATCTGTACTCGTTCGATTTCTATATTCTGTATATTCATTGTTGCATTGGGATGGGAATTTTTTTCTAATAACCCTGTATTTCGTCTATTTCATGTTGATTTTCAATTCATACATTTCACTTATACGTGCCAGCTTTTCCATCAGCTTCTGTAGACCAGATATACAACTAGCTAGTAGTGTGGTTTCATCAGCATATCTTTGATATTATTGATGTATTTACCATTTACTTTTATCCCTACATTTTCTGCTTCAAGTGTTTCTTGGAATATTTTCTCAGAATATACATCGAATAATAATAGGGATAGTATGCATTCCTGTCTGAGATGGCAATTTCGTCAGTTTCTTCTCCACAGACATCAATATGTGCCGTCCGGTTCCAATATAGGTTTTTAATGCAGAGTAGTTCCTTCTCATGTATGCAATAGAGGTTAGAATTTCCATAAGTTTGTCATGTTTGACCGTATCGAAATAATAAACAATTAATGTCAATTCTGATAGTGAATGACAAGGTGCTCCTACGCTTTTGTGTTTGGTCCCTGGAATATTGGTTAAAAAGTTGGCTATCGTCTTATTGAGCTGACTTGAAACAAATAAACTTATCTCAGGGATGCTTTTTCCTACAAATAGGCTGACTTTGAACATCAAAATAGTTCTCTGTAATGTAGTAAACAGGTCAAGCGGCAGAAATATGATAGACTGATATATTCACCAAGGGGTTTCTAAGCTATCTGTGCAATTATGTACAAGGGTTGCCACCTGTGTGCTCCTTGAATGACACATGGGAGTGCATTTGGTTGCATAATTATAATTTGATATTTGTGCTTGAGGGACTGTTATTAAAGGACACTTAATCCTTCTCATATTTTTCCTCAAAAGAATGTCTCACAATTTTAAATAATAAACTTCTGAATTGAAAACAATTATTTTAATTTCAAAATCGTTTTTTGTTCGTTTGTTTGTTCTTAAGCATTAAAAGTAAACATATCACAGGTAT
>NDXZ01014280.1:36932-71978 GCA_003055125.1 Paykullia maculata
ATTGAAATAAGTGTCCCCGAATTGTGTTTACTAGCAGCGTACTTGGTTTGTTAATATATTCTTCCACAACACCTTATTCAACAAGTAAAAAATGTATTACCTAATTGTATTAATAGTTTTAATAACTAGAGAATGTATCACAACATTCAGTTAAAGCAGAGGTTCAAAAATTTTTGAATAATATTTATTTTAAAAATTTATATAAAATTTGTCCTACCCCTTAAAACTGATTCCCTATTTCGGAATTATGCATTAGTCTAACGTTTATAAAAGTAGAAGTAAGAAATTTTTCCAACAAATAAAAAGGAAATGGCAATAAAAAGCAAAAAACTGTGACTTATAAATATGTTTAAACAACATAAATATTTTAACTTATATATGAATATTTTTTTAAAGTTATAAAACAGTTTCTAATATTTGCGACGACATTATGCTTTTTCGAAGTTTTTTAAAGTAAAAATGTTAATTTAATTTCTTGTTTCTAAAGAAAATGTGTTTGAACATTAAATTTTATTTGCTAAAGCACTTGTCTTACAGTAATAAATAAATTTTAAATCTATTTGTTCTTTTGAAATTTACTTCGTTCTTTAATATCATTTAAACTAAAAACCTACAAAAGCGATTTTTTTAATAACATACTTTTAATGGCTTTATTCCCCAAATAACAAAGCTCAATTTTATTACTTAATATACATCCTGGACATTTAAGTCAGTGAAAGAAACCTGGCTGAATGTTGGAAAAAAAATAAAGTCATTGGTTTTTATGATTTCAAAACCTAATAGTGTTTCTTAATAGTTTTTCTACACAATTAGTTATTGAAAATTTGTAACAAAAAACATTCATTTTCAATAGCAGCAGTATTAATAACAGTAGAAAAAACAACATTGTGAACCTATTGATAGAGATGGTCACTTAATGTTTATATCAGTGATTTGGGCAACAACAAAAAAAAAACAATTTAATCCATAAAATAAATTTATATAGTGGTGCCGGGTTGCTTTCATTAAACAAAACTTTTGTTAATCAAATATTTTATGTGTTTAAATTAAATCATATTCAAAGCAAACTTTGCTGAAGGTACACCTTAATATGGACTCATATATCCATCTTATATTGTGAATCCTTTTTTGTTATGATGATAATATTTTACTTGTCGAACTTAAATTTCTTACCTGTTTTTTTTTTTTCAATTATAAAATATATTCATTATAACTAGGATTATAAGTATTTTGCATATTTGAACTCGACATTCTACATACACATATTTTGACATACGTGAACGTACCACTGAACGTATGATTTATATGAACTCTCATCTGTTAACAAAAAGGTGTTCGAGTACATACAAATATATTGAAAATAATTCGTAAAAAAATTCATAAAAGTTTTATAATTAACGCTTTTGGGTCACCTGTTAAATGTAAAAATGTGGAAAAAGGTACATACATATATAATGTGTACCAGATCATACTACCTATGGTCCTATTTCCTAGAAAACCTGTGCTACCTATATGTCCGACCATGCTCAGGGCTAATGGGGTGGTGTTCTTGATTTTCGAGAAATAGGTTAAGACCCGATATCTTAAATTAAAAATAGGTAGCTGTGACCAATGTTAACCAAAACCAAAAATAATAAAAAGAAAAGAAACAGAACTTTGGTTTGAAATTAAATATGAAAGAAGATGGAACTTCCATGAGGTCTAAACCCTCCCTTCCTTGCTATCTACTCCTCATATTTATATTTAGCCCTAATTTTAACCCAACCTTTGCAAATTAGCCTTTTATGGAAACGAAAGAAAAGAAATCTAATTTAAAATAATTTAAATGTAAATCTAAAGAACATTTATTAAACAAAATATTAGACTTGACATTTTTAATTAATTAAAATAAAATATTGATAAAAATGAAAAATATTGTTGTAATGTAGATAATAGTTTTAAAGTTAATATGTATTTATTTGCATTATTTTGATTTTTTTAAACGTATTTAGGTGTTTAAAAAAAAATAATTTAAAAATGTAATCAAAATTTAGGGGTTGTTTTTTTTTCCTTTTTTTTTTTAATTTAATTTTGTTTTATTTTAAATGTTTGAGTATCAAAATTTTAAGTAATGAATTTCATTATTTAACTCACCACAATTTATCCAACGATGACAGCAGCCTGATGATATGTCGAATTATGGTCATTATTTTTTGTGAACTTTTAATATATTTTTTTTTTTATTAGTTTTAATTTGCAGTTTTAAAAAAAAATACATTTTCGAAGTTTTGATCACTTGTTAAATGTATGTATTTATAAGTGTTAAGTGTAAAAGAGTATTGAAAAAAATTTTAAAAAAACCAAAGTAAAATTTTAAATTTACATTAAAATAATTTACATTGAATTAAGTTAGATTAAGTAAAAAAAAAATAAATAAAATTGAACTTAAATAAAGAAAGATTTGGGATAAAATTTTCTAAAAATAATTAGAATTATATTTTATGAATGATTATTATCAAATAGTTTTATGTTTAAATTAGATAATCAAAATGTATCTAATTATTTTAGTTTACGTTTACGATAAGAGATTTATCAGGATGATAATGACAATGGCTAAATTTATGCAGCCGTTTCTTGCAGTTTTCTTATTAACATTAAGTTTTTAGTCCCAGTTTTGTCGTTACTATGTCAGATTCGCATATTCCGAAAATTTACAGATAATCGATATAGCTTCAGGTACAGATTCAGATAGGATTTTGCGGGTAGAATGTAATAATTATAATTTGCAACCGATAAAGCAATTATGACTTGCAAGTTTGGCGTCCTAAAAGATTTTCGGTGAATAGACCTAAACACAAAAGAGCAAATAAAGCCAAATTCGTTTCGTTAGTTGTTCCCACTATCAGTTATTTATGTATAACTATTTACCTTCTTCCTTTCTTATTTCCTAATAGTTTTCAGAAGGTCAATTAACTCCTTCAAGATTTATTTTAAAAAAACCCGCACTGAATGTGTACATATGAATGTGTATTTGTCAAATGAAAATTTCTATTGATTAACAAAAAAAACTTGACAAGAAAATTTTTATATTTTCAAAACCTATTTCGATACGTATTGAAATATATTTATTTTTTGTTTCAATAAAAAATTAATAATATAGTCAAAGTGTTTATACCCCAATGATTAATTATATGAAATTAGCTTTCACAAATGTTTGCATAAAAAAAATTACAAAATCTTTAATAATTCTGTTTGATGGTCGTTTTAACTATGCATATTGGTTTGGAGGGAATTTCATTAGAAGAGGCTTTAGTAGATCAATTGCTAGCATTTCTATATGGTGTTTACAATAAAAATAAAATATGTTATTTATTTGTAGACCTTTTGAATTTATATATTTTATTTTTTGTTATTTATTGATGCCTGCCCATAAATCGGCCTGTGTTTTTCTTATTTGAGTACAAAAAATTAAATTATTAATCTATTTTTGTATATATTTATTATCTGGCGACGTTGAATTTCATTCATTCACATTGCGATCCTAAAATCAATAAGGGAACACAACCAAAATGGTCTTGTCGAGAAAATACCTAATTTAGAAGGTATATTTTGTTGCAATTGAACAGCACAATTTGGTCAACCAATATATCCTTCACATTCAGGGTGTGGACCTTTTCGACAACGTCATGAACAATTACCACATTCGAAAAGGAAAATTATCCATATTGAAACAATAGGTTGTAAGGAAAATATTTTACTGTTTCAATTTTGTATAGGCTAATCAATCTCTACTTCTAAATGAAAATGTAAGTGACAGCAATTACCTCTCATCGCGCCCGCGCTAAAACTATTTTAATGTCTTTACTTTTTTGGGTACTTAAATATCCATGATGTAGGAATAGGTTAACTATTCTAATAAAATAAAGCACCTTAAAGTATACTGCTAAGGTTAAAATCAACAAAAAATTACGATTCGTTTGCAATCGTATGCCATAATACCATTCAGTTCATACGATAGACGTATGAACACAGATGTGACGATTTGAGCCCAGTTTTATCAAATATAGAAGATCATATTTAATGGTATCCCATGACTCTATTGCAACAACAAAGTGTTAAAACACTTTAGGGAAAATTTTTTATTAAATCTTGTTTTGTAAAAAGTGTGACAATAAGAGAAAAACGTATTAATTTTAAACATATGAGAGTGTCCACTAATGTCCAGCTGTTATACTAAGGTCACCTTTGTAGTAATTACACCTTGTGCATGATATCATAAAATATTATATTTTTTATTATACGACAATTTCGAAAAAATTTCTAATATTTAACTTTTTTGATTTTACATTCTTCAATAGTATTTTTCGCTTTACAAATTTAAGCGATACAAAAATAATGAAAATTACTTTTAATTAGAAACAACTTTTTTATGAAAAAATCCACATTAAAACCTTTTTATTATAGACAGCTCTTAAATTAAAGTTTTCCTGTAAAATAAAACCATTTCAAAATATACATACATATTTTTATTTCTTATTTGCTGAACAAGTTTTTGTTTAGTGTCAGCATGTAAAAGTTGACAAAAGCTTTTGGTAAAAATGTGAATATTTAAGTACATGGTTGAGCATGCATGAGTTTACACAAGTGTGCTAAAGTTTAAGTCTTGTGTTTGTGTGTGTGTGTTTGTGTCAGTCCAGTTTTAATACTTTTGTTTATCCAAAACTCTCACATATTGCAGCTGTTCGATAAACTTTTTGGTTTGTACGAAAATTGTATTTCTCTAATATTTTCAAGTTGTATAAAAAATAGTAAAATAAGTTTTTTAAGCTGACTTGTGTTAACAGAGCAGGTTTTTCTCTGAGGTTTTTATTTAAGTTTTTTTTTTTGTATAATTTTAAAACATTTTTACATCCATATGTACAAACGTAAATTTATTTGTTTATATTGGTTATTTATTTTAATATGGTCGTAACTTTAAAAAATATATATTTGCAACTACTAGAAATAGAAAACTAAATATGCGCTAGGAAGATATTTTAAAATCTAGTTTGTCCTACTAACGTATTTTCATGATGAGAATAGGCTAAAGGAAAATTTTTCACTGTTCTATGTTATCGAAAAGGAAATCAACTAGAAAGTTTAAAAATTATTTTTTGAATAACATATTAGGTCAAGTATTCGCCCTAAGATCTGGTAGATAGATTGAATCCCTAACCTTTCGTCATACACATGTTTCGATTGTCACATTCAAAACACATGGGTCTGGCCAGACCTACCATACATATTGATGCTTTTATATAGAAAATATTTAAATTTTTTATATTATTATGTTACAGCGGCTATATGTAATCTCTTTAATCATTTTAAATCGTATAACATTCTGCTGATTATCAAGTAAAAATAAGAGTTGTGTTTTGTTTGTACCATTCTGTTCTTTATTTCTCATGTTAAATATATAAATTCACATACTAATATTTGTACTTAATGTTTGAAAAGTTAAAACAAGCAAAATAAACTTTTCTATCTCAAAAGTCTATTGGTAATCGTTTTGTTTTACAAATATACAGGCAAGGAATTCGGCATACAAATATTTTAACGCATATATCATAAATAAAAACATGCTTTTCTTACTCTACCTGCTTACCAGTTGCAATTTTCAATGCAAAATTATTGTTTTATGACCTCTCCTTACATCAGGGGTGCTCATAGCTAAAACTATGATTGTATTAGTAAGAGAGTTTTCCAGCAAACACAGAATCAACCGTTTAAAATATGATGCTGTATTATATTTCTTAAAGTAAAATTTTATACATTAGAACTTTAAAAAAAAATGTTTAAATTGCATTTACACATGGTTTGATTTAATAGAAGGAGAAAAATTAATGACCATTTCTGATGAAAAATTTAATAGGCATATTTTTGATAAAATTTTGCAAAAATTAAATTAAATAAATAGGTGTATTACTTTATTTGACGGATTAGTAGAATAGGTAATAAGCAAATAAATTTCGAAAGGGTTAATTATATCAATTTGAAATTAAACACTTTGGTTTGCTGGGTAAGCACACGTAAAAAAAATAACATCCGCCTCATGTGTAGTCGTCGCTTGCTTTTCAACGACTAAATGAAAGGGAATAAGAATATGTGTGAGTTGTCTCCGCCCAATTGTGCAATGAAATGACCACCATTGCCTTTTATATACTTTTAATTTTATGATAGCTACGGGCAGGCCACATAAAGGTTTTTAGACAAAAATATATTATTTCATTACTCCTTATAGCAACTAAAACCTAACATAAACAATATCACTAAAAAATAATCCCGTTCCCTAAAAATAGCGAGCTAATATAACAAAATTACTTCGCTTTTCATATAAAATAAATGTGGCTTCAGCCAGACCCATGTTTTACGACTGTGATGTGTACAACAAAATGTCCTTAAAAATATGATTTTATTCACCTTTTCATAAATATTTTTTTTATACATTATTAGCTAACAATATTTTAGGAGGGTGCCGGAAGTTCCAAATCTGTAGCTAAGTTTAAAACAAATAAAAATTTAGTTCAAACTCTGAAAAGGTCTGGCCAGACCCATGTGTATATCCACGGGTAAATAATTTTGAAATCTATGTCAAATCGTAGATTTTTCAAAGACCATATAATTGTTTATATTGGACAGCCTGTGATATTCTACATATATATAAAACATAAATAAAGTAATTACGAATCCTTACTTTTATACCCTTCACACATGTGGCAAGGGTTTATATAGGTTTGTCATTCCGTTTGTATTTTCTTTAATATTCATTTGCGACCCTATAAAATATATTATTCTGGATCCTTATAGATACGGAGGTTGATTAAGCCATGTCTGTCTATTCGTCTGTCCGTATATCCATCTTTCCGTCAATCCGTCTTTCCGTGTGTTGGTTGTAATCAAATTTACTTAGCACTTATAAGTCATATGTGTTATCAAACTTCTGAAAATACTTTCGAAAAAATTAATTTTGAAAACTGGCAAGATCCATTTACTGCCTCTTCTTTTGTTTTAATTTTTATTTTTTTTTTTACACAAACAAACTTATTGTTTTGCAGCTTTGAGATAAACTTAAGATGATTTGAAAAAAATTAGTCCATTTTTCCAAATAGGCCACACATGGTGAAGGGTTTGGCCCAGCCTAATTTTGCGCTCTTACTTGTTTTAATTAATTTTATTAAAATTTGAAATCAAATTTAATTTTAATTTTTTTTTAACTGCAATTTTTAAAAGTTGATTCACTCGGAAAATATAAGGATAACTGTGTATTTATTCTATACTTAAGATTTAATACTGTTTTAAGATAGAAGTGTATTAAATTTAACCACACTTAAAATCATATTTTGCAATTAAAAATCTGTAGTTAAAAAAAATAAATACTTTGTATTTAATTTAATACTGCCTGTTTGTAAAATGCGAAAATTTGTTTTTTTTTTTTTGTATAATTAATTGTGTTTACATTGTAAAAAGCTTTAATTTTTAACTGACTTATGCTATTCCAAGTCAATTTGTCTGTTGCTACAACTTTTAATTAAATAAACGAATTGGTGTATGGATATGTAAAACTAAATTAATTTGGATTTCTAATTCAAAGTGTTTTCCTTAAAAAAAAAAACAATTTTTTTGTCTGTAGAGAAAAACCTTTATTTTATTTCATTTAATGTATAGCAGTTAAACCGGCTTCACACAGTTAAACGGAGTATAACGACATGTCAAAAACTAAAATAAAATGAGAAAGTATAATAGTGTGAAGAGAATTAGTTATAAATTGTAAAAAAATACATACAAAAATTTGACAGTCGTATTATTCTCTTACACTCTTATTATTTTTAGAAATTTTTCTATAAACGAATAAATTTCTACTGTATAAAAGTTGTGTTTCCATTTATTTTATTTAAAATGGGATAGTAGTGTAGACACAAAATGTAATGAAAAATTTTCTATATAATTTTTTGACAATCCAACCAAAAAAACATTTTATTTTGCTTTTCAAAAATCCAATGCAAATATTAAGACTTGTACTTTTTTTTATCTGTTAAATTATAATATGTTAAAAATCTTATCACTCCATAATGACAAACTTTATTAAAATAAACTCGTCCCTTATATTTTGTTTTTGTAACAACAATTTATCATTAAAAATCAGCTTTTTCTGTTTTGTGGAAATAAGTTGACATGTCCCTTTATATTCTGTGATGAAAAGTTAATGCTGCTCACAAAGCGATTGTTTTTAAACTTTAAACTTTAAGGAATCAGGTTTTGCCGACTAAAAAACCCAAAACACGTATCCCATCTAATTACATTTATTTTGTGTTCTTATCTCCATTAAAAAGTCGTTAGTAAAATTATAAAACATTTCTAAAAAAAAGTCAATAGGGTTTGGCCTGAGAATTTACAATTTTTAAGAGTCACATTTTATTACATAAAATAAAAAATTGCGAACTGTTTTTGTTTTTTGAAGAACTTTGACAGACACACAGACAGGTGGATAGACAGAGGCCATCACTTCTTCTACTCAGAAAATTATATTAAGTAGATCTGTTGACTTAAAAATATTTTTTTTTCTTTTTTAATACCTTCTCTACCAATGGTGGTTAGGGGTGTAAGAAGATAACCCACTATGAGACACATGGAGGCTGTTTAGAATTCTATACAGCATAATTTAATTTTCTAAAGCTTTTTGTTTATTTAGGCAAAACAATAACTTGAGTTTTTTAGCATAAAAATTAAATTTAAAAAAACAGCTGCATAAAATGTAGTCGAATAAACAGTATATTAGAGACCACATAGTTAAACGTTATGACAAGTATAAATAGTTTGTAGATTTAAAAAAAAATAATTAAAAAATGTCTCTGAATTTAAGATATAAGCTTAAGCAATTACGTAGCAAATACAGTGCAATATATTTTCAGTATATTAAAAAAGTGCCAAAGGTAAAATAAAGTAAAAGTTTTGCATATAAAAACAAAAACTTCTTTTAGTTTGTACAAGATTTAAATAAAATAGAAAACATGATTTTTTTTTGTCAATTTAAATAACTATTCTGTAGGAAAATATTGGGAAAATAAGATTTAAGACTTTGCTGGTTTGCAATGGTTGAAATTTTTTGTCATTTAGCACTTAACTTTCTCCTTTAGAGGATAGATATATGAAGTTAAAGAGCCTTCAAATATTAATTATATTTATAAAAAAACAAACAACCGCAAAGTGTCTCATTAAATAATTGTCTTATTTCACGGGCTATAGGACTCGACAACGTTCATTGCATTTGGTTTTTGATAATTACCAAAATCACATGTAGGCTTGAGTATAGTTATTTGGATGGTTAACAAGGACGGAAAGGTGAAAATGAGTTTAAAAGCTTAGAGATTTTTTTTCGATAAATCTCAGTTATCTTTTCGATATTGACCAACTTAAGATCAACATTCATAGCATCACGGTTGCTGTTTTAATTAAGTTCTGTAAGCTTGTGGTGCACAAATTTAAGGAGGGTACGTCAAAGCAAATCTTATATTAAAGATTGAGCGCCGTCATTATGTAAAGCACTTACAATTGATCCTGCATCCCTGCAGTTGTTCTAAATGACATTTTTCTGATTTTCAAAGCTTAGCAGCCTTTTATTAATTATATTTAATATATTTTTAAAATTCTTAAAGTTTTTTATATTCTAAACTCAAACACTCACATGTCGTAATAATTTATTTTCCTTTTTTGGCCGGAAATACTTTACCGCACATATTTATTGTGATTTTTAGGACGCCCTTGCATCTTAGATATACAATTTTAAATTACATTTTTTTCTAAATCTTCTTTAAGTTGGTGTTACCAGAAGTTTTGAATAAACAGGGATCAATCAAACTTAAATCAGATTTTAATTTCTGCTTATGTTGATTTGTTTAGGTTAACAATAGGTAACTCAAAAGATCTTAAAGTAATAGTGTGAAAGACATGGCCGGAAATTAATTTAAAAGGCTAACTTTAGTCTCAAAATGAACAACTTGGCAACACAGTTTTCTGTGAAAACCACAGTAAAAGAAACATTTCCAGTTAAAATATTTTTAAAGTAAAATATACATACATACATACATTTGTGAATTATTATTTACATACTTGCATATACATATGTAAATATTTTGATACTCTTGCTCAACATATTCTTATGCATTGCATTATTTGTAAGTTTTCTTGAAAAAGCATTTACAGTTTTGCACGTTAAGTTACCAAAAAGAAAGTTCAAGTGCAATTTAAAAGTTTTCCCAGTTTATTTGGCAATCGGTATTTTTCTTGCTCTCCTCTTCTATTTGCATTACGTGCCACAATTTTGATATACTGATTAAATACATGCAACAAACACATCAAAGTAAAGGATTTAACAAAAGTTGCGTATAAAAGCATAAAGATCATGAAAAGTAAACTGAAACGTAGAGGATAAGTTTTAAATTTTTAAATGATTTTTGTTGAAAGTTACATAATAAATTTTCTTAGCCAAATAAATGAAAGGAATGAAAGTACAAATGCATAATCACCTACATATTAAAAAAAAATTTTATCGTAACTATTTTTACGATATTTTCTGCCCATAATATAGTAAATCTGTCAGTATTGTGCTAATTTAACAAATTAGAATCCTTTAAATAAAAAAGTATGCAGTAAAACAAGGACTATTTATCTTTTTTTGTAGATTATTCTCTTATGGGCTGTTTGTAATTGCTTTATTATTCATATAGTATATATTTTGTAAATCCTTTTGGTTGCGATTTTCGTATGTCGGTTTGTTAGCCAAAATTTTCTGATAAAGATGACGATCTTTGAGTGCTATTTCCTATAAAATATGTAAACTTTAATTGAAGGAAAAAATTAGAGCAGAAAATGTGCCATCCATCTACTATCCAAGAAAAAGTTTTAAATCAATGATATGTCTGAGAAACCCGTTTTGAAATTTGGTAGGAAAACTGGGTAGGGTCAGAGAAGGAGGCATTGCTCAAAAAGATATTTAGAAAACAATTATTTTAAGATATATGTTAGAAATTATTAATCATATCGATTTTAAACTTAGTATCACTTTATGTTATAATCAAATTATAATTATTCGCACATACTTTATTTTCAACTTTTTGAAGACCGAATGGAATTTTATATGCGTTAAATGAAGCATGGGATAACGGTATTTCAGGGTGGAACATATTTGTCCCAATAGTATTATAGGGTAGAACATATTTATCAGAACAGCGTTTAAACAACAGAGGATTTGCACTCCATTGGATATCTTCAGCATTACTAAGTAGATCATCACTGTTAGTGGTGTGGTTTGAAGTAGGACAGTAATAATCATCACGTCCTTCACTAAATTTAGTTTGCAATTCACTGATCTCATCTTCATCTTCTTGAAGTAGTGCAGACATTTTTTTAAGCCTAAGACATCGCAAAATTAAAATATATCTGTGAGAAATATGGTGCGCAACGTACTGCTGGGACATATGTGTCCCACTATAAAACTCTATAGGGACACATACGCCCCAAAATTATTTTTTTTTTATATCTTTAGCAAAGAATATATTTATTTACGTAGCACTATCCGCACTATTAAAAACAAATCGATTTCTTTGAAATATAATGTTTTTTTTATATAAAAGATGTCTAAATTTGTTCCGATGCCAGCCGCAACATAAAGAGAAATGATCAAAACAAAAAACAATTGCAGCCATGTGCGACATAGATAACGGTATATTGCAAATATTACTCATAGCTACTGGTTGATTGGGACTTTAAATTATAGTTTACAACGCAAATTTCAATTTCAAATGAACATGCTTTGGGACACCAGTGCCTCCGCAATAGCTACTTTTAACATGATCTTCTTTTTCTAGAAACAAATTTGCAGAACCATAGCATGTACTTAAGAAAAACATTTAATGATATACCTGGAAAACCATGAATCTTCGAGTGCAAGTTTGGTAAAAATTACTTTTATAATGAAGTTAGCTGAATCAAAAAAGAGCTTAGCAAAATTAAAGCAGAGGAAGTAGCAAATCACTTCCATATAAAGGAAACACATTTAGTCATATGTGTTAAAAATTATAATATATTTTTAAGCATTAAATATATAAATTACTTTTGATATTAAACAAATTGATTATTCCACTATTCTGAAGGGTAAGTTTAAAATTTTTTTAACTTATATTTAAAAAAAAAGATGTTTTTTATAATTCTATATAATTTAAAAAAAAATTTTTTTTAAATATTTTGCTAAAAACAGCACCCAAGTTGACTCAACCTATTTCAACGTCATATTAATCCTCATTTTTTTACATAAAAATTGCTAAAAAATTTACAACAAACTTTGTTTCTTACTAACCGTGGTAGTAGATTCAGCATATAAATTCGTATAAATAAAATCTTCATTTCGTATATATTTTAAGTACACATAAAGTTTGAAGTGCAAAATAAGACAAACTCTTGCAATTACTTAACCAAACAAAATTTTTTTTTCTTTCAATGAAAAAAAATTATATTACGAAAGAAAAATCTTTTCTGTAACCGAATTTTCAAAGAAAATCAAGAAAAAGTGGACATCAACTAACTTTATATTTTCTGACCAAACAAGCAAACAAATTGTACGTTTGACAAGATTTAAAGCAAAGAAAAAAAATATTTGTAGAACATTTCTGAGGTAGTATGGAGGTTCTTGAATTTTATTTATTTTTTTTTTTTGCTACCTGCGTATACATTTTAAACTCTTAGTTGTTTAGAAAAGTGGTCAGGTTTTTATATTGGTTAAAGTTGTATTTTGGAAAAACTTTTCAGTTTGATCGAAATTCTAAAAAAAATGAAATAAAATATATTAAAAAAACATTTTTATGGAAAAAGTTTTAAAAAACAAAATATTTTTTTCATGGTTTTCGTTCACTTTTTTCTTCCTTTCCCCCTTCTTTTTTTAACTTTTTTGTATGGTTTTTTAATGTTAAATCGTAAAATTCACTTAAATCTCATTTTAAATTAAATTTTTATTCCCTTTAAAGTAGTTTTGGTGTTATTTGCAATGAAAGAAAAAGTGTAACATTGTTATGTTTTATTAAGAAAGACCCGGCTGGCTTCACTTAGCACACAAGTAAACGATACAGATCCCAGAGGAAGAAGCAAGAATTGACCAGTTTCCAAGATATTAAACAAGAAGTTTGTATTGCATGAGTGGTTATAAGTTTATTGCTGTTATTCTGCACAATGTTGGGAGCCGACTTTGTCTACTGATTGCTGAACTATTGATACATCAGTTAAATATTGTTAAATATTATTGGTATATCTTCCATACCATATACGTGTTTGTGACTTGATTATGAAAATTCGTTAAAAAGCAGATTATGTTAAGTTTAGTTTAAGCAGCTTTGTTGTAAAAAAATATGTTTACCATGTGAGACTTGCTATGCGCATACATCTAGGATAATAAAATTTGAAGATTTTTAGCCCTAGTAGTTGTTTTCCTATATTTGCTTTGCCTACAATCTCAATAACATTTAAGGAGTTTTCATTTCAGACATTAAAACATTTAAGGACAAAGTTAAATCTTAAATCTAACAATTTACAAAATAATGACTTTAATACTTTTCGAGCTTAAAAACAATAATCAAATTTAAATTATCACAGCTTGAAAAGCACGAAGGTCAAGAAAAAGAAATTTCTAATACTCTACGTTTTATATCGACACATTTCTCCAGATATGAACTGAAAACAATTTTCTTGAAGTAAACTTTTTGAAAGTTCAGTTTAGTACCCAAGGACATATTAAAAGTAAACATTTATGAGATACTGCAGCACAACATGAGCTATTGTGGGCGTTTCCTTTAAAACATGGAATGTGGTTTTATAAAAACATTCACGTTTTTTCCACGTGATTTTTGATGCCTAAAAACATTATCGTGACAGCTTTGGCGATGAGCGCAGAATATGAATTTTTTTAAGTCTTATCGATTTTTTAATAAGATTTCCTCCTAAGCACTTTATAACAGTTTGTTAGTAGATAATATTAGAATTTAAAGTTTTCATATGTTTTGTTTTGGTAAATAAGATTTGTGTGACACACTTCAAAAGTTTCTTAAAATAAAGTTTATCTCAGAATTCCTTCTGCAGTAGTTTTTAAAATTTATGGACATGTTCAAATTTAATTTTTTTTTAAAGTCCATTGATTTAACATGTGGTTGGTGAAATTTAGCTTATATTAAAATTTTTCAAATTACTAGATGCAATTTTTAAATGAAGTCTGCGAGATTATGTTTGTTTATACAAATTCCAGTAATTGAAGACATGTGCTTTAAACTATGAACGAAAGTAACAAAATAAATTATTTTTTTAATGGAAGTAAACTCAAGTAGAATTGTTAACAAACAAACCTAATAAAGCAACTAAGAGCTAAAACTAAGAAAAAAAAAAAAAACTAAAAAAAAACTGCTGCATACTTTAAAGCTGAACCTACTGCGTATGAGTAATACTTTTAATACATATCAGCAATTTTAGAATTTTTCAAAAGTAAACCAAATGGTACTATAACTTTATTAAAAAAAATATATATCTTAAGTTATACTTTACGTTAACTTTATTATTTTTGTAAGTTTTATGACACTTTTTCATATCCATATTTTTAATTTTTAACATGTCCAACTTTTGTGCAAAGCATTTTGTAGATTACCAAATAATTAAAAAATAACTTTAAAAATGCTTAGCAACTATATACATACATATATATGAGATCAATAACAAAATACAAGTGGAAAACTTGCGTTAAAACGATGCAGATACAACTGCTATTGCATGGGTTCTAATGTAAAAAAAATTTTCAATTTTGGCAATTTTCCCATTTCTGGTCGAAATAATCCAAATTAAAACATGTTCTGTCTGGCAGCATATTTTTTTCGTAGTATAAAGATTATTGAATATTACTACGAATAGTTGAGCAGCTGAGCTGTAAAGCCCGGCTAATCATTCTTACAATTTTTCACCCGATTTGGTCCTCCACATAAAAAATATTTGAAGTGTTTTTGCGTACAAATTAATTGTCCTCTTTTTTATCCAAAAATTTTCATGTTGAGTTAATGTTATAATATAACAGAAATTTCCTATACTTATGCCTGTTAAAAAATAGTTTACTAAATAACAATTTGTTGTAAAATTTCATTAAATAGTTTTTAAAATAATATTCAAAAAAAAACTGTTCAGGAAAAACTGCAATAATCATTTAATTTTTCTTCGCATGACAAATATACTAAATACCCATGTAATAAAGCAGTGTTTTTTTTTAATTTTAATAACAAATAATTTAAATAATTTTTTTAATTTTCCCACAACAAACTTTTTTATTTTGTCCAAAACTGATATCAAATCCCTTCTATCAACTGACAGAAACTGTAGACAAACAACAAAGAACTTAGTTTCCGAACTATTTTTTTTTATCTAATTGCTATCTATCTTTTAAGCCAATACAATGTTTTGCAATTTCTTCTTTTCTGCATATGACAGCTAAAAAAAAAAGTTTGTTTTTTTTGTCTATTGCCAGTAATACAAATGCAATTATAAACCGACTTCACTTGTAAACTAAAAAAAAAAAAAAGTTTGATATAAATTCTACAAACAATTAAATTTATGTTTTTTTGTAAATTTTGTTAAAAATTTTCTTCTATGCAAATTACAATATGATAGAAATATTTAAAACTTAATTTGATTGTAATGAAACTTTATTCGTTTTATTTATTTATTTTTTTTCGGTTCCGTTTTTTTTTAATTACGGCATTCGATATCAATCGAAAATAAAAAATTCTAATTAGATTTCCTATACCAAATGCACAGAAAACTCGATCGATCGAACAAAATTTCATTAGATATCGAGTGTCGTAATTTGCCCCCAGAACTAAAAAAATATTAAAAGTATATTTTTTAAATATATTATTCCGTATGTTTAAACATAAAAAATTCAATTAGGACTTTAAAAAAAAAAACACTTACTTTCTGTTCATATTCACGTATGTGATGGATTTCGATTTCGACTCAAAAACGAACTAAAATCGATAAAAGTTGGTATGGGTTTATTTTATTCATTTTCCATTTTTTTTCAAAGATATGTCGAAATCCATACATAAAAAATAAAACTAAAAATAGGTTATTTTAATTGATATCACCTTATAATAATCTCACTATGGTTTATATTTTTTGTTTATTAGCGGAGATGTGTTTTTATAACAGAATGACATGGAAATGAACTAAAAGTGGAATTTAAAATCTATCGAATTACATCACAGGTAATTCGATTTCAAGACTCGATTTACTTTTGAAACCGATCGAAATCCATCACATACGTGAATGATATCGTTATTATTTTTGGATATAACATAATGTCTGTGGAAACAAATTTATATAAATTGCATATATCTTTGACTGTTAAATACTGATAAAAAGAAATAAAAATTTCAAAATTTTACAACATATTTCTAAATTGTACAAAAAAAAATAAATGATTCCAACTTATATATTAAGCATGAACTGATGCATTATTGTACTAAAAAACAGCCAATATACTGAATTTTATTCTCAAGCACGTTTAAGCAGTTCAGCTTTAATTAAAAGAACAAAAATGACAGTTTTTTCGCTAGGCAATAAAAAAATACATCAAAGTTTGAAAAGACTTTTGCTATAGCGTTAATGCTACTTTAGTATCCCTTTTAAAATATAATATTAAAACAAAAAGTAATAGTAAAGTTAAATTTAGTAAATCATGCTAAATTCAAGTGCAGTATAAAATAAACAAAAGCGTAGAAAAGTACAAATTACAAAAAAATGTTAAAAATTTAAAAGAAATCACTTGAATAAGGAATAGCATGTGATGAATAACAAAAACAAAAGCATTAAACAACAAAGTACAAAAAACAAAAATATGATACATGAGTGCATCCTTCTTCTAGCTTAGTTTCGTTTTACTTCATTTTATATCTACTAAGGTTTTGTTTTAATACAAACAAATATAAAAATATTTGTTTGTATTAAAATAATATTTGCATTTGAAAATAAATTGTAAATAGTAACGTCTATCATAACATTACTAAACAATAATTTCAATTCTGATATATAAAGTATTTAAAAAACAAACAATAGCAACTTTAAGTGCCTGTATACAAATTAAAATTTTTATAGTTTCCGTTCGTCTGTGAAGACCACATTAATAGTTAATTTTTCCATTAGCCGACAAGAACTTGGCTGCACACCAGATGCGCTCTATAGCTACTACTGTCAATGGTATCGAATTTCAAGAAAGTATTGTCATGTAAAAAAATAAATTTGAGTGTTATTCTTCCAAAAATAAAATCTTAAGATCGTTTAATGTTAATTGTACTTCATTATTAAATTTCTTAAAACTATAATACATTTTATTACTTTTTCAATTATATAAAAAAAGAAAAACAATTTTATTGTGAAAAAATAGAAAATATTCATGTGTATACATGTATATTGCTTCCTAGAATTTATATCCAGATACATATACATACATATGTTCAAGGTGGGCCAAAAGAAATTACCATATTGAAAGATGTTTTATTTTTGCAAATGGCGGCCAATGTCAAATCTGTTTTGACATTTGTGAACTAGACAGATGTAGAATACAAGAGAACAAGCCATGGAGTGAAACACTCACCAATAACTCGGAATAATCGTGTCTTTTTTTTGCGTAACAATTCGTCTGTGGTGTTGGCGATTTTTCGACCAAAATCATAATGAGTGATGAGGCTCATTTCCACTTCAGCGGGTACGTGAACAAGCAAAACTATCGCTTCTGGAGCACCAAAAATCTACAAGTAATGCACGAGGAGCCATTACACCCGCTCAAAGTGACTGCATGGTGCGCTGTTCACGCGTGAGGAGACATGGGGCCAGTTTTCTTCGAGGACGCCGCTGGTAAAACGACAACAGTGGACGGTGCGCACTAAAGGGCCATGTTAGCCGAGTTTTTTCTGCCGAAATTGAACGAATTAGGACTGGAGGACATGTGGTTCTAACAGGACAGAGCAACGACACACACTGCGCGAGCCACAACCGATATTCTGAAGGTGGCGTTCCCAGGTCGCCTCATCTCTCATTTTGGCGATTTACATTGGCCCTCAAGATCGCCCGATTTAACTGTTCTAGACTTTTTTGTAGGGTTTTTTTAATCCCGTGTTTACATGAGCAAGCTTGAGACCATGAAAGCCCTCAAGGACAACATTCGACACGAGTGCGAGAATCCGTCGCCGGAAACTCTCGCCGAAGTTATGAAAAATGTCATAAAACGAGCCCGTATAGCAATCAATTGTGACGGCGTCCATTTGGCCGATATCATCTGTTTGATTTAACCACTAAAATTCTAAAGGTTCAAGTAAACATAATCAAAAAACAGAATCGAAATTTTTCATTTAGAAAAAAAATGAGAGCCAAACAACATCGGATGACTTCTTTTGGCCCACTTTGTATGTGTGTTCTTCATCTGAGTTGAACTTTGAAAAATCTGTTTATTTACAAATAATCTTAGTTATTAAATTTGGCCTTACCGAAAAACCTTTTTCACTGTTAAATACAACAGAAAAGTGATCCAGATTCATTTATGCTTTTCGACTCAAATGAGAACTTGAATAGTGTAAAGCCAACTGAAACCAAACTTCATTGAAGTTAAATGTAACAATTTGTGACGGTTAATAACTGTGTTTTAATTTATATTTTTTCAAAATTTATTGAAAAAGCTTTGTATTTCTTTTGTTTTTTGACGTCTCTTGAATGTGTTTTAAATTCATGCATAAAAAGTTTTACCAAAATTAGTTTAACATTAATAGAAGGACATGTTTATAACAAATATTTGTGTGACTTAGCAGAGTTAGGAAAAAAATACTGGCTGTAATCAATAGACCATAAGTTTCATCTTACATTTTCAAAGAGGGCATAATTTAACACAAATTTTCTGATAAACTCTCGATGAACTCTTAAGCTGAATTTACTTATTGCGTCCAAAAAAAATTTTGTTCGGAATTTTTTTTTGTATTGAGTTTTACGTCAAAAATTTGTACGAAAATTTCATAAAGAAAATTTTTTTTATATCGCACACCCAGTTCAAAAGTGACACAACTCAAAATTTTCATTTTTATATGCTTAAACTATGCACAAATCACTTGTTTATCTATGTATAAGAAAAATATCAGTGTATTTTTTTGTTATTAACTATTACTAAAAAAAAACCGTTATGTTTTTCTTTATGTTTCAATTGGTATAAAGTTGCAATTCATAAAAGTGACTTATCTTTAGTTGTGTCAGAAAATATAATGGTAATAGATCTCTACGCTAAGTGCTAAATAGTTTTAATTCGAATTCAATGGTCCAAAGTTTTTGTTTTTAGCTATTTTTAGTTACGTCAGTTTATTTCGATTTCTGAAAAGTTAAAAATTTTGAGTTAAGTCCTGGGTGTGCGATTTATTTGTATTAAAAAAAAATTTTTTTGTATTAAAACTATATATTATTCGTATTAAAAATATGACTTAAACTTAATTCGAATAAATTTCAAAAAAAAAATGTACACAAATTTTAACCAGTCCAGCTAATCTTGATGTGTGTAATTGTTCAGCTAAAATCTTAAGTTTAATAAAAAAGCTTTTATATAACAACAACATGGCTACCATGTGGGAGTGAGTATAATCCAAAAAAAATTTTGTTTTCGTTGTGCTTTTATGAAAATTAATGTTCACATACTTAGCATGTATGTATGTATGTATGTACATATGTATGTATATACTTTTATATATATTTCAGTATGCATTAAAATACAAAAAAATCTTAAAACGACACTGTTTATTTGCACTTATGCCAAGTATAACGGCACTGTTAATTAACATTAAAAGATTTATATGAACTTTTTTAAGTATTAATCAAAATTCTCAGTACTTTTAATTACTTTTAGTAAAAAGAATATTAGCAAATTTTTAAAATCTTCTTAAACTTATATTACTCGTTGTTATTATTATCAATTTACGTCTAACAATTTCTTTATATTTTATTACAGTAGCTTAAGAAGAAAATGTATAAAAGACACTATCAATTGATACATATTTGCATAATAAATCTGTTTTCGATTGATTCTCAGTGCTTTTTAACATATTTTCCTGTCATATGAGTGAACAGACAAGTTCAGTAACAAAAAAAGAAACAAAATAAAAAAATAAAGAAAAATCAAATGCCTTAACAAAAAATGAACAAATTCGTACTAATAATGAAAATGAAATAAATTTTACTCCATTTATAACTTTAATTAAAATAGTTGTTTCTTTTCCCTGCATCTAAGCATGTAAGTGTGTATTTTAAAAACATTTGTTTGTTTGCGTGTGTGTGCGTATGTGTGTTTGTGTGTGTATGGGTAGTGATTTAGTAGAAGGCAATTAAGATGCCATTAAACTTTTAGCTAAACAAATATTTGTAACATATTTCATTCTAATGGGATAAAAGTTTAGCTTTCATTTACGTATGTAAATATCTACACATACATATATTTAAAGGAATTTAATTGATTAGATTAAATTAAAAATTCCTAAAAACAAAATTAACTTATTTAAATTCAATTAAAGCAAACATATTCTTTCGGCAAAGGAAACATCATTTATTTTACAAAAATTAAAACTTTTTTACTAAAACTTTCAAAAAATGATATGTGTAACTTTAAAATAATGGTTGAAAACCCATTTTAGTACCCACCTCCAAAAAAGGCTTCTAAGAGCTTGTATGCAAATTTATGTTAAACTTAAAATTTTTATTTCATATTTAATCAGGCAAATCGTAAATAAATTTTTATTATTTAATGTTCATTCTTACATACCTCAAGCATCGGACACACATAGGTCTGGCCTAATTTAAAATGTATTCAAACTTTGGGTATCCTCTTATAATATGTATCTACACGTTTTACATAAAAAAAAATCAAAATATAAGTAATTTATCAGTAATTCTGTTATACAAATTTTTCAAAATAAAACTAGACAAAAAAACCAGGTAAATTTTGATCTACCTTTTTTTTAATTTTTTAATTCTAAGCTGCACACCTATACAAATTGATTTATCCCATTCATCTACTTCACTTAAACGATTTGAATTACACTTTGCTTGCACACTCATTAAATTCTTCTAGCAATGCAATTATCAGCTTAAAAAAGCGGGACAGTTCCACGCCCATATAAAGAAGATTTGACTTTTTTGCTACTGTTATTTTACCGATTATTTTGAAACTTTGTACATTCTATGAATGTCTTTTACAATACATTTCAGTGAATAAAATGACAGGCAGTGCACCGACCATAAAAAATGAAATGTTTTTTTTTTTCAGCAACTTCTACTTAACTGACATATTTGAAACTTTATACATACATTGATTGAACGCAACAATACAACTCTTCTATTTATAAGAATCAGTCACGATTCCAGAGGAAAAAGGATATTTTACTATCACAAAAATTTTTTAGGAAATAATGTTGATTTAATAAATTTTTGTTTTATGTTTGCTTGTCATCCCTTCCATTCCATGAAAAGCTTGTTTTATATCCACACCTGATTAAAATTCAGAATTTAGGAGATTGTAAATATTGTGGATAAAATAAACGTTTATTTTCATTTGTTACTTATGGTGAAGGTATTTTAATGGTAATTTTGTTTTTTACTTTAACCATTTTCATTAAAACCTTGGAAAAATTAAAATTTAAATCAAATTAAATTGTTCGTAAAAACGAAAGCCAAATTTAAATATTTCTGTGTGTAAAACGCACTTGAGATATTTTGCGTTGTTGAGTTTAGAATCGTTTATAATCACACTTCATTATTATTAAAATAAAAAGTAATTAATCATTACAAACAATAGAAATAATTTAAATTATGTAATATATAATTTAACTTTAAATAAACAAATTAAGTCTGTGTGTGTGTGTGCGTTTAATTATAAGAATAATCACTATTTTTACTTTATTTAATGAAGTTTACATTTATGTATATTTTAATTTCTTTTTTATTCCTACAAATGGAAAAACATTCTGATATACTTTAAACTAAATAAAAGACAACAATGATATTCTTTGTACCTGCTATTCTAAATATAAAAATTATTCACATATATTTTTGTTAGTACTGGCAGAAGAGTAATTTTTGTTCGCATTTTTTCTCCTTCTTTGTTACTGTAATTTCATTGTATTTAAAACAAAACAAAAAAAATCCAAGCATGAAAATGTGAAGAAAAACAAAGTTGTATAATTGAAATTTTATTATTACTTATAAAAAAAAAGAAAAAACACTGAAGAAAGAAAATACAAGCTTTGTCTTTAAGTTATTTTAAGTTCTGTATTAAACCACTCGACGGAAACAACACAGAGCAGGTGTTGAAGGAGTCAAGTCGAAATGGCAGCAAATGAAGATATTAAATGTAACGCACAAATTAAAGTTAAGTGAAATTGAAAAAGTTTAATGATTTAAAAATATAATGTGTATTTGTATATTCATAATAGGGTGGATTTATTGTACGGGTGACAGTTAAAATAAAAATTTAGTTTTAAAAAAATAAATTTTTTTGGAAATTTTTATTCCTAGAAAATTACCTACATTATTGTTTTGTGACATTGTTCCTATTTTGCTTTTTAGCATTGGAAAAATCTTAACAATTTCCATAAACAACAGCGAGTGTTACAGTCTTACCCAAATTAGAGCGTAGAACGTTGCGTTGAATGGCGTCTAGTTTTTACGCCGAAGTGACCTACCTAAATAAGAGCGTAAAATTGTGTCATGAACAGTAACGTTAACTTAACTTTTAAACAAAATTTAACCAAATAAAATTTAAATAGTGAAAAAAATCGCTCAATTTGATATAGATTGATATAAAAATAGCTGAAATGGCATTAATTTTCAACAATAACAAAACCCAACGCGCTGTCAATATCGGATTTTTCAATTGTAAGGCGTTGACGCCGCGCTATTTCGGTTTGCTTCATATAATTTGTATGGGCATGAGAATTTCTGACAGCTACACAACGCTTAGCGCACTGATTTAGGTTTGGCTGTTAGACTCTCCTTCGCCCAGAAATTCCGGATTGTTTTACGAAAAAAATAAAATAATATTTTCGAAATTTTGCCTTTGCTTACCCACATAAAATTGACTTATAACAGGGAAAATATTTTTATTTTTCGAATTTTCTATTTATTCTGGCTTAAGTTCATTTTTGAATTTCTTCATTATTATTATTATTATTATTTTTAAATATTTTATTAATATAATTTCCCTAGTATTTGCTTTAAATTGATCAATATATCTTAATTGTTTTAGAAGTCATAGTGGGTTCAAAAATTACAAAAACCCCTAGTTATCTAAATAGAATTTTTCTTTTGACAACAACAACATTTATAAATTATTTTTTCAAATTTTGGGAGCCCCTAATATTATTATGTAGATATATTTATAAATGCAAATTTATAAAGAATTTGTTATCTTATAAAAGGAGTGTTTAGTTAAAAAAAAAATTTTAAATGCTAAGAATTTTCATACGTTCTTTAAGAAAAATCTTGCAAAGAAAGTAGACGGTAAAAATAGTTGCTATGATTTTAAAATTTATAAAGAAAACAACAATTTTATTAAAATACTAATAGAAACAAGGGCATAAGAATGTTTTAATTAAAATTACATCTCTTATTTTTTTTATTAATTAAAAAAATATTCCTGAAATATCCACGGTTAAATAAGCAACCAGAAAGAGCCAGCTTTTAAAAATAGAGTAACAAATACATTTATGTTGCTGCTATTTTTAAGCAGCAGCAGCAGAAATATTTAATCATGGGTATTAAATATTTCAATTTTTTTTTTATTTTAAAATTTTTAAATTATAATACCAGGGCTTCTATAAAATATTTTAAATTCAATTAATTATTTCTTTAACTAATTAAAAAACGTACACATCGTTATTAATATTTGAAACAAGTAAGCTAAATTTGAAATATTAAGTGAAATAACATCTCCATCTTTTAAACTCCTTTAATTTTATTATATTAAACAAATGCAAGAAATTTTTATTGTTTTAAACGCAAAAAGATTATGTTAATTTTAGCTATGAAAAATACAATAGTTTGAATGCAACATTATTTTTAATTTTTATATAGATTTTTTAACGTTTAATTCATTAAAAAATGAATGTCGGTTTTGCTTGTATTTAGTTTTTTTTAGTTTTTGTTACATTTTTAAATCAAATCAAAGTCAATGCTCCTTACAGGAGTAAAAGGATTCATATATAAAGTGAAAAAAATATATTAAGTAAATCTTTAATTGAAATCTTGCTTCCTTTTCTTTAAGTTTGTAAAAACAGAAAATAAGTTAGAGAAAATAAATTTTCTCTAACTATTTGTGGAAATTGTAAATTGAGATTTTTAACGGATTTTATTTAATTCGGTTTAGTAGTTAGAGAATTTGATTATTTAAAGCATTCCCAAAGGCCAAAAATACATACGTATGTTTCAAACGATTTTTGATAAATAATAATTATAAAATTTTCACATGTTGTTTTACTTAATAAATAATTTATTTTTACAAAGCTGTGGTTATGAGTCGTCTTCTCAAAATGTGCAAATAAACTCATCTTTAGTGAACTTTAATTGCAGTTAATTTTTCTATATTATTTTACATTTTCGTTTAAATCATATATCTTTATGAATTTTTTAATATTAAGTTCAATAGCATTTTTTAATTTAAACAATTTAAAATTTTTTTTTTTAAGTTTACAAAAAAAAATGTATATAAAATTTATTTATTAAGTTTATTTATTTATATTAAAGATTGAGTAAAACGCACAAAACACAAAGACTAAAAACAAAAAACGTGACCTCTCCGAAAAGGCCATGTGCTAAATATTACTGTTTAATAGCATTAATTAATTGCTTATTAGTCATCAGTAAATAAAATATGTTGTTGGAAAAATTTTGTTGGCGGCAAACATGTGAAAAGAATAACTAACTAGTACCGGGTTTAACTAAAAATCTTTGTTGCAATTAAATTTTCTAAAAAAAAATGTTTTTAAAAAAAATTTATCTATAACGGAAATTTTCTGTAGAAAGTAATTGGCCGGCCAATTGAATTTTTCTACAAAAAATATTTTAACGATTTAAGGTTTTTTTACAAAATGCTTTGATTCGTAAAAGTTTAAAACGCAAAATACATTTTGGTTAATCAAGCCCTAAGACAAGCAGACTTACATATATGTCTACCACCGGTCTGTTCTATAAATACAGGGTGTCTGGTATCAAAGCTATAGTTTTAAATACGATTATTTCAAAAATAAATAAGGAAGATTGCGCCGTTGAAATAATTGATTGTGCGGATTTGTCAGTCATGATGTCGCACTGGTCGAGTGAGAATCGCGCGTTTGATGTGGCGACATTTTTTAAGAGTAATGATTCTTACGTAATTGCTCGTCGACAATTTTGTTCAAACTTCGGTATTCAGCAAATACTTGATTGACCAAGTGTTTTTTTCGAAAATTCTCGAGGCCAGGTGATGATTACGGAATTCGTTTTGCCAAACCTGCGAGCTAATCCATCGTACTCTTCACACACGAGGTTTCAACAAGACGGGGCGACTGCAGACACAGCCAGAGCTTCGATGAATTTGCTTCGGGAAAATTTCCCCTAAAAATTTATGTCACTTTGGGGACATCCCATAGCCACCGAGGTTGCCCGATCTAACCCCCATTGGTTTTTTTTATGGGGCTAGCTCAAAGAGAGGGTTTATAATGACAATCCCCAACCTCTTGTGGCTTTAAAGGAAAATATTCGTAGAAAAATCAGCTCAATTGAACGAATTTTACTGCAGCGTGTAGCGCAGAACACAAGGCGCCGTTTCGAACAGTGTGTTCAACTCGACGGAAGACATCTGAATTACATACTCTAAATAAAATAAAATCCGCGTTTTCATTTAATCGTCCAATGACTTTAATCAAACTTTGTGTTAATTATTACGTTTTTTATTTAAGTTTTGAAATATAAATCTGCTACCAGACACCCTGTATTAGTTTTTTGGAAGTAAATTCTGATTGGATGAATACGATCCAATCTTTTTTAAAGTCTCCATAACATTTTTACTTCTTTGAGAATTTTTTTTATTTTAAAAAGTCATCTATAAATGCCAAGTGAAATTTTATAATTTTAAAATATATTTTAAATTTATTATCCAGTTATTATAAACAGACGGCTGATCGGACATCGATATGAACTCTTCCACACCAATTCTGATTATTTCTTTATAATATTTTTTTTATTTTAATTATAATTTTATTTTTATTTTCATTTTTTTTTTTTTGTGTTAGAAACATCAGTACAAATACATAGAACTTATGCCACTTATAGTGGTGTAGAGTAATAATGAACTTGTTTTACGTCTGTCTCTAACTGATTAGTGTTTGTTTGTTATCCGGACAATCAAAAAAACCAAGAAAAGTTATATATTGTAAAATTGAGGCAAATTAAAGTTATCTTAAGAGGTGCAATTTAAACTAACTATTGACTTAGCATTTATTTAGCAAAATCAGCTTTCTTTCTATATTCTTATCTGACTATAAAAATTTTGTATGAGTTATATAAGAAACTTAAAGAAAAAAAAGCTTATCAAACTTAACAAAATTTGCAATTTAGAGATGACAAATATGACGAGCAAGTGTATTTGAAATTAAAAGTAATAAAATTAAAACCTGATTAAAATTATATTAAATACTGAAATCGGAAGAAGTAGTGAATATGGTAGCCAAATTCATTAAAGAAAGCCTGTAGTTTTTTTTACATTGTAATAAAACGGTCCAATAGTGTAGCTTCCTAAAAAGCGCAATCAAACATGCAGGCATTTACATTACACATTCAAACAAACATTTTTCTATTATTATATGGAATATAAATTTCTTTAAAAAAAATGTGTCAAAATTTTTTTTCAATTTCTAGAAAATCTTTAATAAATTTTATTAACATATATTTTCTTTAAGTTATTTGTAAAAAATTACTTATTAGAGGATAATTTAAATTATACACTTAACTTTCAGTTACATATACAGGGTGCGCCAAAAGTCACCATTCGCTTTCAAAAAATTCGAGTTAAAAGTGCCATTGTGTTTTGGGCACTGTGGGCAGTGGGTCTATCCTGCTGAGAACATATCTCAGGTCTGTTTTTAAGAACAGGACGTAAAAAATGTTTTATCATAAACCGAAACCGCCCTCCATTTACGGCTACAGCACTTCTATCTTCATTTTTGAAGAAGTAAGACCCAATGATATTTTCAGATGTAATGCTACACCATACTGTAAACCTAATGGGGTGCAATTGGCGTTGAAGAATTTTCAGAACCCCAGAACCTACAGCTCTGCTTATAAACAAAGCTATTCAAATGAAGATAATGTTATAGAAAATGCTCTAAAACGAGCCCATCATTGCGAAGCAGAAACCAGGGGTCATTTAAGTGACATTATTTTTCATACTTAGTGTAAAAATATTTTCATTTTGTATATTTTATATGTATTTAAAAAAAAAAATGAAAAAATATATATAAACAAAAAAGTTATTTAACTTTTAAGCCCAATGGTGACTATTGGCCCACCCTGTATTTTCAAACCACACAAGCAATTTCTACAAAATCTAGTTTCTTTTCTGTCTCACATTTTAAGTTTTACAACAAATACATCTGTAAAATTATTCCGCTCGAAATAAAAGAAAACAAATTTTATTTGTTTTATTATTTGTTATTATTATTATTTTTTTCTTTCTATTGTTTACAATTTCGCTCAATGTTTATGAGGATTTTGTAAACATTTTTTTTTTTGTTTTTACTACTGTAAACAAAATAAAATATAGCGATAACATAAAGGCAAAATATAAATAAAAACAAAATAAAATTATACACTAAACTGATACAATAATTTAAGCAATGCACAACAAGTTTTACACATTTTATTTACTTCTACATTTTATTCTAGACAAAAGGCAGCATATAATGTATCTTTAAAAACACGCTCACTCTCTCTCGTGCATGGGGCTACCGGCAGAATAAATACTTGTCTGCTTTGGGTAGAATTAAATCGTATCTAGAACTCAAACATTAACGAGGGTTTTATTTAGTAAAAAAAAGGGCCTTTTGCTTTTATATAATTATTTATATGGACGACTTCTGTTTGTTTAGTTCTATTTAATAGCCCTAGTGATCCTAAGCAAACGCGCTGAGTATAATTAAAATAAACTAAATACTGCAAAAACAACAAAGTTCTCTAATCAGAGTTTTGCATTAGACAACACTAAAAAAATTTATTTTAATTAATATATAAGAAATAAAAGTATAAATTGTTCACTTCTTTCGAAAAGAAACTTAGAACAATAGTTGTGGAGTGTAGTGAAGTATATAAAAAAAATATTGTAAATAAAAAATGTATTGAAAAAATGGTCAAAGATACATTGGCGGAAGAAAATTTATAAATTAAATTATAATTGTTTGGGCGAATATAAAACATATGTTAAAAAAATTAATTTTATTCAACAACATTGCAGAAATTATTATTGAAAATAAAACCATATTTAACTGACTGTGATTAAGACAGGAAAACTCCTAAAAAAAATTACATATGAAATGTAAATGGCTGTAAAATAAATAAAAACTTTTCAATAAAAAATAAAAAAATTTTTAATAATAAATAAAAATTTTCTTATAAAAATTAAATACTTTTTATTGCAAATTAATTTAAGACACTTTCCAAAGAAATTATATCAAAATGGAGATGAATGTGGGTCTTTTGGATTTGTTTAAATTACTTGGCAAGTAAGTTTTAGCTGTAATACCTCAATTTTTAAACCAACGATAAGCTGCTTAAATTAAAAAAGGATTTATAAAAATAATATTTAAAGAAAATGTTAAACAGAAAATTGTTTAAAAATTTAATTTCTTTATTTTAAATAATTTTTATATACAAGAGTTAAAGTATTCAATTTTTTAATTTGAAAAAGTGTAAAACAAAATATGTGTTCAAAGAAACTTTTGATAGTTTTAAAGGATGCAAAATTTCCGTTATCTTCGCTGACAAATCGAAATTTAATATATTTAGTTCAGATGGCATGTCCCAAAGTTCTTTGTGTTTATTAAAGAATTATTTTCTTGCAACTCGGCCATTAAAATCATGTTGATGTAAAAATTGACGAAAAGTTTTAACAAAACATTGTTTGTCCAGATTTGAAGCTGAAAATTTGGATTAGCCTTTATTTTTCTTAAAATACATCAGCCATCTTATTTATCAAAAAAAAAATTTTGTTGCTTTTCAGCCTTTGTTAAAAACCTGATTTTAATGAATAAAGTTTCAATGATTTTTTTGGATTGTGAAAGCATTTATGTTCACCATTTCTTATATTTTTCGTTGATATTAGCAATTTTTAAAATAATTTAAAACCAATTTCCGTTGTTCTATCAATGTAGGCAGAATCATTCGAGTTTGTTTTTTTAACTGACAGTTACCATAACTAAATCAGACTAAGAATTCAAGTAAAATCATTACCAGAACTAAAATGGTGAAAAAAAATTTTTTAAGTTGCATTTTGATGCTGTTATAGTAACAAGTGCCTACATTAAACAAGCTGTGAGATGTAAAAAGGGAGTATTTTTTATTTTTTTTTAGTTTAAAGTTTTTAAAATTTTGTTAATATTTTTTTTCGTTTGCAAAAAATTGGCTTTTTGTTAAACAAGAACGTTTTCTCTTTTAAATGATGCCAAAATGTTTCCATGTTAATATTGTTTTTAAAAGAGGCTTAAACAGAAAAAATGAACTGCATAATATAAGCTGCTTGTTTGTACCAGAGAACTGATTGAAATTTTTCACATTTTACATATAAGGCAATAAAGTAATATGATGCCATATGAAAACAATTAAAAACATTCACACCATTCGCTCAGTATTCGTTGCTTTTTTTGTGTATTGTTTGTAAAAATTCAGTTTTGCTTAAGGTTTTGTTGTAGTGAAATTGATTTTTGAAAAGTAATAAAGTGCCAAGAAGTTTTAGAAAAAATAAATTAAGGTGTCTTTCATACGATTAAAGAAGTAACAAGCATACATAAACCTATGTTCATATATTCACCTAAAATGCAAAAGGACTTTAAATATCAAATATCTCTTTAATCAGAAAAGATAATATTATGTAGTCCGCATATTTTTTCTTTAGTTTTCATAGCAGAATTAAGAAATATAAAAATCGGTTAATATTTGCGAAAGTTAGATGGACCGAAAGTTTTTTCTCACCCGACGTATGCAACTTTGTTCCACTGTAGTGCCGCCTGTGGTCAAATTTTATTTTTTTGAAGACAGTATTGGAAGCATAGTTCTTTCTTTATTGATGCTCCAGGTTTTAAAGAGATCTTATAAGTAGTTTAGAAGTTACATACATATTTATAACATACATACATATAGATAAATGTATTCAAAAGCATTAAAACATTTCATATCATTCGTTAAGTATTCGTTGCCTTTAGGAATGTAAAATTTTTTTTTGAAAAAGGCAAGCAATGCATGCATGTTTATTCGTTACACTCTCTTTTTTTGAATAGTGTTATACATTTCCCTATTGAATTCACGTATATGTGAACAAAAGGCATATATTTTGAGAATGTATTCATAAGCACAAAATAGAGCATTCCAACCTTTCACTGGTATGTACATTAGGGAACATCGCGTTGTGCCTTTGACCCAAACAAAATCGAACCAGCCTAATGTACAAATATGTAAATAAATATGCATGTAGAGCTTCACTTACGTGAATATTATCAACCACGTGCCTATGCATTTATAAGCTTGATTTAAGTCGGCAAAACTGAACTTCTATGAGTAGCATTTGATCGTGACTAAATCGCAACTTTTTTCCTAAATAAAATTTTGTAGAAAAAATTGTGTAAAATAAATTTTATATTTGTTTAATAAGCATGAGTTTTTGTATTTATCACTTAGTTTTCTGACACATACATACATTAGCACAAAATAGCATGAACTAGCTAAAAACGATCGTTCATAGTAAGGTTCTTAGCGAAATTCTGCTTTTGATCTCATTTAAAATAAGTTGTTAAAAAACTTATTAACTGTAGCAATTAAATTTATTACAATAATTGTAAATATTTTAATTATATTTTCTACTTTTTCTTACTCTTAGTTAGAAGGTTGTTTGGGTTGGGTAAAAGTTTTTATGTAGGGTTAAAGTACAATAAATATGTAATAACAGTTTGTGACAGCTAAATAACTTTATTAGACATTAAAGAACACAGCTTTTGTGATGTTCATAATCTTAAACAAAGTTATTGTAAATCTTAATTATAAAAACCTTGATCCCAAAGATTTATATAAATGAAAAGTGTAAAAAAAAATGAATAAATATTAAAAAAAAAAAACTAAACACTCAATGACCATTTTTGACAAAAGATTTATTTTTATAATAATAAAATAATTTTACAAGCGAGACATGAAAAAAAAACAAACAAAAAATTTTTTTGCAAATTAAACTTTTGTTGTTGGAGCAAAAGAATCGCATGAAGAAAAAGTTAAAAATAACAAAAATTAATTGCAGGCGAACACTTTATGAAACAAATTTTTGATTGACAGAATTTTTTTACTGTACTTGCAATCCTATACTGTTATTTCTCAGATAAAATTAACTGAAAGCAAAAGTAATTAATCACCGTAAAACTAAAGGGTATCTAAATAAGAGTAGATAGTTTTTTCAAACATAAAACGCGCACTTTTTGAGTGAGTTATAAATTGTCCCTGCGGCTCAAAACCCATTGCTATTTCCATGAAATTTTTAAACAACTTTCTGACAAAGATGTGGCACTGATGACGAGTTAGATCTCAGTCTTTTACTCTGAAAGTGTTTCTGGTACTCATATTACTAACTCTTATTGACAAGAAAATAACATTTTTTTTATTACACTTTTCTAACATTTTTTTTTTTTTGAATCTGTAATATTTATTTGGTAAATGGGCTGGGCTTGTTAACATGCCTCATTATTATAATTAATATTTTAAAATATGATTATGATTGTACCTTTAATTAAAAAAGTTAAATTTATTATATTATATTATATTTTTTAAGGTTAACAACAATATTTTTAAATAAAGTAAAATGCAATAAAATAATAATTACTTTAATTACTTTTAGAATTTATTGTCTAGAGACGTATTCATACAAATATTTACAAATGCTTAATAAAGAAAACAGTTTTGTATTGTCACTTTTAAAAGTTGTAAAAACGCTAAAAAAAGTCGTTAATTTTTCCTTTCGAAATATCTAAATACACCCTATACCACAATTGAACGTTTACGTAATGCCAAAAAAATGTTGTCGCACGCGCATCTTAAATTTTATTTATAATAAAAGAAGTTGACAATCGAATAAGCAATATACTGCCGCTTACGTAAGGGCACTTTATATTGGAATTGACATAAGATTAACCACAAATTAGTTTAACATAGAAACAAAGATTCTTAAAAAAGGAAGACATGATTGATCCAATAAGTTTAAACATGTTATTGTGAAGGGTATAATAGGATCATGCTTGTATGACTTAACATTCTTCCATTGTTTTTTATTACAATTTTTCCCTTAAGTTATCGCATCTGAACATTAATTAAAGTATAAAATTAATTTGAATAATGACTAAATAATGAGTAAAATATGCAAAGTAGAGTCGAATGCAAAACACCTTTTCTTTAATAAAGAAAATACTTAAGTGTAGATAATTATATGTGTCTCGTGTGTTTAAAAGAAAATTAGCATTTAAATATATTTGTCTATCGGTTGAGTTAATTTTTTTTTTCAAATTCCTTATAAAATAAAGAACAAAGTACAAGGTCAATTACTGCATTAAAGAGTAGAACTTAATTTAAATGCAAACAATCTTTCATGTATGTAAGTGTAATTAAAAAAGCAATTAAGAGTGTTAAAAATTACTTTTTAATTTAGAATGATGTCTTAAACTTTTTTCTACGATAAATTTGTAAGGAAAGTACTCACTTGCAAATAATAAAGCAAAGTGTCGCTACATTTTGTTAGAGGATTTTTTTTAACAAGATTTTAGACTTAAGCGTTTTTTATGTACCTTTTTTGTGTTTAGTTTTTCCCTTAATGTTCTAGCAGCTTACAGGTTTGATTTATACTATCTGAGTTAACATTATCTAATTTTAAATTATTTAAAAGGCCAAACTAGATATATGAAGTGATTTTTTGTCACTTAAGTTTTTTGATACAAATCATTTTTAGTTCTAAACAGATTCAATTTTGGGTGATGCTAAGACAGCCTTACCATTCAACTTATTTTTTTCGTTTTTAAGTGTAATAAAAAAACTTTTAAATTACGTGGCTTAAAGATGGTAAAAAGTTTTTTAAAAACAAAAAAAATTGTTTTGTTAATGTGAACATTGATTGCTGAACCTAATAAACATGTAGTCCCTCGTTCTAATATAATCTGAATTTTATTTATTGATGTTGGCTCATTTGGCAAACAGCTTTTATCTTGGCTATGCTGCTCGAAAATTTCAATAAAATCTATTTTTTATAAAGGTAAGACAACTTAAATTTGTTCTCTAGTAGCTCTTAAATCAAAGTATATTTAAATAGAAAAATAGATAAAAAGCAAACATTTCAAAACCTTTTTCTTTTCTTTACTGGGACCAATTCACAATTTATATTTTTTTAATTAATAAATAATTTTAATATTTAACAAGTAAGAGCGCTGTACTCGGCTGTATCAAATCTTTTATGCCCTTCACTACGTGTCGATATGAAAAGAAGTGTATTTACGTATATACTTACAGGTCCGAAAGGTAATTTATATATTAGAAAATTTAATATTTATTGAGATCTAAAATGTTCAAATATATAATTAATTTTCTCACTCAATAAGTGATAAGAAATATGAATATTGTCCACTATCAGTCACCATATTCTATTTCCTAATAAATTATTAGTTAAGTAGATGATATTTACATCCAAATACCGATCGAAAAGTGCTGATGATAAAACCTTAGCTGGTTTTGAAAATGCATTCCACTCGGCTAGTGTCGGGAAACATAATTTTTAACAATATTCTTTCAATTATCACAAAAAAAATTAATTTATTCTCAATAAAGATAATTAAAATATTGTTTTTCTTTTATATCTCGTTTATTATCGGGTTTTGGTAATTTTCAATTGCGATAATCAAAAACACAAAACGGGTCCGTAGTACATCAGGGAGCTGGGAAAAGTTGATTTCAACATATGGACAGACGAACAGACGGACATGACTAAATCGACTTCCTCATCTATAAGAATCCAGAATATATACATATATACCAAACCTTTATGTACCCTTGCCATCTGTGGTGAAGAGTATAATAAGTTATAAATATTTAAACATTCTTAACTATAAAGTTGTTAAGAACAGGAAAAATTTTTAGCATCTGATTTTTCTATTAGAATATTTTTTTTTTAATTTACTGACTGAGGCAACATTTAATATTGCATCAATTTTAATAATAAAAAAAATTTAGGTTTTGTGTATTAAAACCAAAAAAAAAAAATATTCATCAAAATTATTTTTAGTTTGACATTTGACCATTTAAAACCAATACTAATGTTATCGCTATTTGTTTATAGCGTTTTTAATTATAGACAAAAATATGGTGTAACAGAAAAATATATTTGTTTAGATTATAAATGGTTAAAAGATTAAATGAATAATTAAATTCATCAACATTGAGCTTCACTTTAAAAATTGGCTTATTAATATTATAGATATAAGTTTTAGTATTTTTTTTTTCTGAAAATGATTTAATTTTTTTTTTTTAATAGGATAAAAAAGCATTTTATATTAGTAAAAAAAATTAAATTTTACATATATTTACTTCTTTGATTACGTGACTGTCTAACCTTATCCAATTATAAATAAATTTGTTACATTTTTATACCCTTCACACACACACATGTGTTAA
>NDXZ01014281.1:0-21595 GCA_003055125.1 Paykullia maculata
ATTAGAAAGGCAAGAAAAATAAGAAAGTTAAAAACAGTTTTTACAAGTATCTATCAACCAATTTTTAATAAACAGCATTACAAATTCATTTAATATTAGTTTTCTGAGTTTTAAACAAGATTCCAAGTAATTTACCAGAGTACACAAATTATAGTGATCACCATTAAGTATGTCCAAAACTTCAGACATGTCCAAACAAGTTTTCCTGAAATATTTTAGTCTAAATTCATTAAAAATAGGGCAGACTCCTATGAAATGAAACGTGTTTTCCGTTGCGTCCAGATTACATAATGTGCAGAGCCCAACTGATGTACTTTTAAATGGACTAGCATTTATATTCAGAAGGCCTCCTCTAGCCCTTATTAATAAGCTTATAGACGAGACGGCAGATATTAGGATTTTTTTTTCAAATGCTTTATCGAGTGGTAGAATTTTCTTGCAGTGTCTGCTTAATTATTAGCGGGTACAAAGTTAGTTTCAGCACAAAGATAAGTCCACTCATCGGCCCTAAAAGTTTGTTTCGATATTATCATTTCAGCGAGCATGCGAGGCAGTCTATTATCAGGCATATTGAGAAATTTATTAATGTAGTCAAAATGCAATTATAACGTATTCAGATATGACGAATTTAAACCAGTTTCCAAAAATAGCATGTAATTAGGAGTGTTCTTAGGCAATAATAACATCTTTTTAATGAAAAATCTAAATAGTTTTTTTTGTAACCCCATATTTAGGCACCGTAGAACATAATAGAGCGAGAGGCAGCATGAAAGATTTTAAATTTATTACCATTAGATATTTTGGTATGGTTTATATATTTAGACCATGAAGTAGATATAGCCATTTTTGAACATGACAGTTTGTTTTTAAATGTTTATAAAACGATAGATTGTAATTCAGTTCCATTCCAAGATACTTATATGAATTTACGACTTCAATTGCAGTTTCTCCGTAAGTCCAGTTCAAACTATTTGATATCCTAGTTCCACTGCGAAAGACAACTATTTTGGATTTCGAAAGGTTGACAGTTAAATGTCACAAGCTGCAGTAATCATAAAGAGAATCAATCACAAGTTGAAGATCGGATAGGGAGTCAGATAGTAAAATTATGTCGTCGGCATAAATGAGAGTTTGCACCGAAATATTTTCAATACGTGTTCCACCAAGGAAAAAGTCGGCCAAGTCGTTCAAATATAAAGCAAAAAGTATGGGACTTAATGTACATCCTTGCTTCACACCGATGTTTACGTTAAGCAAATTAGACAACGAATTACAATAGATTATTCGACAGGATGTATTTTTATAAGATTGTTTAAGTATACGTACTATTTTGACTACAATCCCATATTAGACAGTTTGTAGAACAAAGAATTCCTTGGAATGGAATCAAATGCACACGAGAAGTTAACAAAAAATGCAAAGGTATTTTTGCCATTTATTTTGTTTAAATGAACAATATTAAAAAAGTTAAACACATTGTTCACAGTTGAATAGTGCTTTCTGAACCCAGCCTGATATTCGTTCAAAATATTATATTTATTAATCCAATCATTAATTCGATTCATAAGAATGTTATTGAATATTTTGCAAAGGGAATCTATAAGAGAGAGTCCGTGGTAGTTAGTGGGACAATTTGGGTTTCCCTTTTTAAATAGTGAAATGAGAATTGCAGTTTTAAAACTTTCAGGTATTTGTTCTTTGATAAATATTACGTTTAGAACAGCTAGTACCTCTTTAGTAAAATTATCTGTAGCATAAAATTCAAATATTTTTAAAGATAAAAGTGTCAATATATTTAATATAACAAATTTAAAACAAAGTATTTTTAGCATCAGGAACTTAACTTAAGCAAAATAAAACTCTTCTCGATCGATCTCCTCTTTGTGGCAAAAATATACGGCTGATACAGTAGAAGCTGACTGCTTACAACGAAATAATTGAAAACTTTAATTGAGTACACGATAAGCGATAAATATAGCTGTTAATTGCACAAAGATATTTTAGATATATTATATTGTTTATAAGCTTTACGTCAATGATAAAGAACTAGTAGAGTATTTTTTTCACACAAAATTTTTTTAATGTGTTTAAATAAAAATGCCAAGGCTTGGCTTATATCGCACAATTATTGTAAAACAACTTTATGCCATAAATAATCCACTCTACAAAATTTATTCGAGTCATTTCTAATTATATTTTTGAACATTTAAAATATAAAAGAAACAATTTTTTTCTCGATTATTAAAAAAATTTTTGTTCAAAGAACAACTTTTTAGTAAAAAAAAAAAGATAGAAAAATGGACAAGAAAATTCTAAAAGATCTAGTTTCTTCCATTCCCAACTTTTTGCACTACAAATTTCGTAGTTTTATGATATGTATAGATATTATTAATGTTTTTTTTTATTTCTATCTTAAGATATTATAAATGAAAATCAAATATATTTGTAGAAAAAAAATCAAAACCCAAAAAACCATATTTATGCCAATATGTATTTTAGCAAATTTTGTTCTTATTTTATACGTATATATCTAGAGCCATAATAAAATGATTAATAAATTACTTAAAAAATTTTTGTATTTATCTTCAGCATATCCTTTAAAATTTCTGTCTCTGCAAATACCCTTCAAAGTACTTTTTAAGCCCAGAGTGGTAAGTAGTGTATTAATTTTTTTATGACGAATGTACTATGTCGTACATATGTATATCAAACAATGTAGTTTACTTTTTAGCAGTAAAAGTTTTAATGTTTTTGTTATAATTTGATGAAATTTTGCTTTTTGATTTTTCGTCAAAACCACTCCCTTTTACAAGCTAATCTTATCGACAACAACAAGATATTTCAATTAAAAAATGTTATTATTTTATTTCCTTTTTTTACTTTTATTAAATTTCAACTTATTAGAAAAGTATTCCTAAATGTTTTTTGCTTTTCTCTAAGTTTTTAAAATAAAAGTTATAAAAATGGTTTGATGTTTTTTACCGAATTATTTGTTTTTTTTTTCTTAATCTCTATATTAAACACAAACCTCTGGAAAAATATATTAAAAACTAATTTTACACAGAGAATTGAGAGAGCGTTTTAAATCCTACTAATAAAACAAACATGAAAGTTTATTTGTATGTGTTTTGATGTTAGGATTTTTGTTTTATGGTTGAGCGGATTTAAATAAATCTTTACACAAAAATATTAAATACCATTCAATTTCACTTCTGTTTATAACAAGTGGATGTCTTAGAAGCAGTTAAAGATGTTACCTGTAACATTTTTTAAAGTTGACAGTAATACATTTGACCATCGTAATTTTCTTTGATTCTAGTGGAGGTGTTGTCACAGTGCGAGCATATTCACCGCGATTTCTTGTGCTGGAGCGAAACGAGTTGTCCAACTTTTAATATTTCTGCCGCATAGATGCAGTTAAATTTAAGCGTGTGGTCTGGGTTATGTTATTTTAAAGAGCATCGTTCGGTTATTGAAAAAGTTTCAACAATATGAAAAATGGTATAAAATTTTAATTTAAGTGGATGAAATTTACATTCAATGCAAGAAGCAGAGTAAGCAGTGCTAGAGATTAAACCGTAGCTGGTTTTAAAAATACTTGATTTTAAATAAATAGCATTTTTTAAGTAACACAATTTAAAAAAAACACGATGTTTTGAGCCAAAAAAAAAGACTGTTAGAAAACTTTATTATTAACTTAGTTACAAAAAGGTTTTAAAAAATTTCAATAAACATGTTGGAAAGCATGTTCGTAAGGGCGTAAAATAACTAAGAGAAAATACTTGTCGCTTTTAAGTTGTTAGAAAAGCACTTTTTGTATAAAAACAAATTTTTCGCTTCAAAGAGAAATCTTCCCATTTCCTGTTTTCTAAAAAACTTGCTTCGTTTAAATATCGAAAACTTTCTATAAATGTATTACAACTTTCCCACAAAAAGTAAATTTTCCAAGATTTTCTCAAGAAACAAATTAGTTTTTAAATTTTTTACATATAAAGACTGTATATATATATTAAATTCAATACATACATAACATTTACTGTAAAAGGATAATCAGCTGAAAATATTTAATATATGGCAGATTTTTATTTGTATGTATATATATTTGGTTGTATTTTGAACTAAGAGAGAAATTTTTGAAATTTGTTATGAATAAAAAATCTAACACAAACTTATTTCAAATAATAAATTCATAAATAACCGCATTACAAAAGATCTCTAAAAAAAACAAATTTAGAAAAACTGTGAATTTGCAACTCCTTGAAATTTTTCTAGTATTGAAATTTTGATTAAAATTTTTTAATTTTGTAATTTTGCAGACATTTTTTATATACAGAACAACTACGTATTTTAAAACGTTATTAATTAAGTCATTGCAAAAAAAAGGACAATTAAAAATTGGTCACAAAAATATAGAAGGATGTCTAAAAAAGGGGGATATTGTTATTTAAGTTGTTAAAAACTAAGGCGGACTGTTTGCTTAATCATACTAATTAATCAATTTTATTCAGTAAACAATTCAATCTGCAGTTAAGGAAACTTAGCCTATGTTTTGACGAATTCAATAGCGTGAGCAAGTATTATATTATAGGTGGTACATTTTTAATAACATTTAGCTAAACTTTTCTTAAGTTATAAGCAAAATGTGTTAAAGCAAAAATGTTATCATAATTTTGATTTAGGTTTTTGTTTATTTTAAGAAGAATCACAGCTTTGTGATATTGGTTTCATTTTGCCAAACTGCCGATCTGCACAAATTGTTGACGTGGGTAAGGCATCATTTCACCGAATTAGTCAAAAGTTTTACTCTCAAAAGTAAAATGCTCGTTAGTATGACTCCTTATTACCTTGGGAGTAGTTCAAAATATATGTATTTATTATCAGAAGGTTTTCGATTAGGTCAGTATTGAAAGAAACAAAGTTATAGACCTCATACTTATATATTTTTTGCATTTTAATCTAGTAATTCTTAAAACATAAAGATTTAAAATAAAATAAAAGTAAAGTAGACACTCGTAAATTAGAACCACTTTCTTCGTGGGGTATTGCTAATTTTCGCTTAGTTCTAATTTCCAAAAACAATTTTAATAAAAGGCAACATAGAAGTACATCTTCGTTTAGAAAGTACACAAATCTGCATAGATTCTTCAATATTATTTATGTGAAACGAGCACAAAACATACCATTTCATTTAAACTCATCACAATTTAAAGAAAAATATATTTTAAAAATACATACATACATATATACATACATACAAATTGGTACAAAATAAAAACTATTTAAAGATCTTAGTACTCAGTTAGTTATATTGTTTTCACATTGAAAGTTAAAACCTGGTTTTAGCATTACAACCATAAACGCAAAAGCAGCGCGTTCGTACTACAAGTTTATTTAAATCAGGTTTTAACTCACAGTTTGTCCAATAAATTTATTGACATTAAAGTAAATTTCTCGAAGAAATAAGTATATTTACTGCAGTACTTTTTTATATATCTGTTAAATTATTTATTTGACCAACTGTATAACAGCTGTTTTTTTTTGTATGAAAAACTAAGAAATTTTGAAAATTCGCCGCTAAATAGAAATTATTTTGATTTCTGTACATAAATGTTTTAAAATTATGGCTAATGGAATAAGAAAATGTTTTTTCCCCATGCTCCGTCCACAAGCTTATTTTTGTTTTGCTGCATCCATTGTTTTAAAAATGTAAATTATTTACTTTTTAATTTTTATTGAGCGCCATCTATTGTTATTATTTGTTATTAGTACACCAAAACTGAAATTAGTACACCAAAAACAAGGTTGTATGTCATAAAACCAACTTAATACCAAAACAAAAAAGTTTTAAAATGGTTTTAACGAAATTATTTTGTATGGTAAAACCAGGTTTTAATATTGGTTTTAACGTTAAAACCAATTTTGGGTTCAACCACTCAGTGTGAAAACACTATTAAATTATATAAGTTAAGTTACTGATCCCCCTCTTTTACTTTGTGAAAGCTTAATAAAAGCTATAAAGACAATTTTCAGTGTTAAAAACAAATATAAAATTAAAAACCCTCGGAAAATATAACTAACGGTTCTAATTAAAAAAACATGCAATGTATCAAAAACGTTGGTTCTAATTTCCGAAGGATTCGAATTCTAACTTACGAGTATCTACTGTATCTGTAAACATATGATTCCTAAAGTTTAAACGTAAATGTTAAATGAAATTTACAAAAAAATAAGCAATTTTGTTTTTAACTGTATCGATACATGTATGAGTAGATAAAAAATGCATGTTCCAAAAATACATAAACCACCAAGCATGTCATTGTTTTTCACAGAACTTTACATACAATCATATATACATAAAATCAATACGTTCATACACAGTCACATTTATACAAACCATAAATACTTTTGTACATAAATATCTAAAAATTTCGCACATATCCAAATATTGTTTCACCCATGTAAAAAATAGAATATTTATGTATATATGAGTGTATGAGTATGCGTTTGTATATTTTTCTTTCTGTAAAGTTAAGCATTAAAAACTAAACAAATAAAAGTGGCAGTTGCAAAAAGCTCGAAAAATATTTAGAAAAAAAAAGAAAAACATTGTAAAGTGCATATATTTTCGTTTCTCTATAAATAAATAGAAAATTGAAATAATATAAAATTTATTGCAACAATAAATAACCCTTTAACAAACACATGAAAATCAATTCGAAAATAAAAACCGTAAACAGCTACGAATAAATACAAAAATTATTTTGATTATACGAAAGAAGCAGATGTCAAAACACGCATTTAAGTATTCAGCACTTGCACATGAAACAAATACATTAAAGGATTCGATGAAACAAATACATTAAAGGATTCGAGTATGTATGAAAGTAAATAATTGGTGGCGTATAAATAATTTTGTTACATATTATAATATCTATAAAATATGTAATATTTGTTAATAAAAATAAATAAATAAATGTTATCGAAATATTTGTAATATATATATGAATATGCATATATGAATGTACATATGTACATATGAAAATATGTGTAAAATAATAATAATAAAATTAAGACAAGTAAATTGGCGCGCACCAGGCTATTTTAAACTATTTTTTTAATTTATATATCAAATTATTATTTTTTAAAAAATTTCAGGATTCAACACTTAAAAATTATTTTCTATTTATTTATTTTATTTAAGTTAAGTTCGACTGAAACCCACCCACAATAAAAACTATTTTTTTAGTTTCTCTCTTATGTATTATTATTACAACTCTTGGTTTAACATAATTTTCGTTTTGTTAAGAAGTTTTTACTAAAGATAAGTAAAAAAACATTGACATTTTCTATAGAGAATTAAAGTAGGTAAACATTTTCAACAGAACTAGTCGAAGCGTATTCTAATACTTACTTACATATACATGGATATACAATTTAAGCGTGTAATAACATTGTGATGTGTTATGATTTTTTCACTTTATACTTTTTAAAAAAAACTAACTTCTTGATTCTTGATGTTTTAAAAACTGTTATTTGAAAGTTAATAATTGTTAAAGTGTGTAATTATTTTTTTGTGAACAGCTGAGACAAGATGGAACTTTAAGCTTCAAAACAAAAAATTATTGTTACTTCTATTATAAAATACCTTGCACTTCTTCGACAAAAACTTTGTTTTTGAATGTCTGCACATCGTTACATAAATAAGTAAATAAGTGAAAAAATTATATATTTTTCAAATACTCGTACTCTTAATATTTCAAATATAACGGGAAAAATTAATTTAGTCTTTCCTCACTTCACTCTGTGTGAACGAAAACTTACAAGATAAGTTAAATGAAAATATAATTAAATTTATCGGTGTTGAACGCAACGTCAACAATGTATACAGAAATGTCAAAATCAGTGACTTGTTTTTTGCTTTAGAATGGGATAAAACTTGCGTAATCAAATAAGAAAATCTTCCAAAAATAACAAAAAATAATAACAAAAATAAAATGTACAAATAATAATATTAATAATAAACAAACTTTAAATAAAGCAAAAATTGTTTTTAAATTTGCATAAATAAAACATTGCAAAATTTTAAATTAGTTTTTTTATTATATTATGTCTAACGATGTCAAATGAAAATATAAAAAACAAAACTGATTTAACGAAATAAAAAAAGGACTTCGCAAATGAAATGATTATCACTTTTAATCCGAATTGAGAAAAGAATTTTAATTAAGAAAAATTGTTATTTGCTTAAGATCACTATATGTCTGATCGGCTTAAATTTTGATCATTTCGTTGCCATCCCTGTTGGATATAAAATTTAAAAATAAACATCTACCACATATGGGCATTTCCCGTGGTCACGAACGTACGTTCGTACGCTTTTGATGTGCAAAGAATATAGAAAAAAAAACTTTTCCCAGCATTTTTTTGCGATTCGATAGCATTTTGGTAGCTCTATGTGTAGTGCAAAAGATGGTTTTCATCGAGTTTAAGTTTTCATAATGATAGTTATAAGCATGTGGTCACGAACGTACGCAAAATAGAAGTCAACTTTGGCTGACAGTAGTGAAATGTTAAAATCTGCGAAATGGAAAGAAATATTCAAAAGCGATTAATTTATTTTAAAAGTGTATTAATGTAGGTCCCTATCCAGTATTTACACAATAAAGAATCTCTACTGGTTTTTGTTAAATTGGCTTAAGTACCGGTCGCGAACGTACGGTCGCGAGCGTAAGATTTTCTCATATGTTTTTTTTTATTATTATCATCATGCATTTTCCTATAAATATCTTCAAATTTCCTTAACTATTTTAACAAGAAAAATACTATTTCATTAAATATAAAATAATGAAATGTTAACAATAATTATGATGTTTTTGTTTTTTATTAAATAGGCCGTTAGAGCTGTGCTCAATTTAAACTCCTGATCACAGGAATCGAATGTATCATTCTGATTCGATCTATCATTCCATTTTTCAAGTAAAGCTCCAATGTTTATTATGTTAATTCCAGTAATATGGTGATAGGCACAGTTGTAAAAAGGCAATGCATCATTTAAAACATTGTTTTAAAAAAAATTTAGTTTTTGTGGAACGCTTTTAATTTTGTTAATACAACGCTTTTGTTTTTCATTTTGCGATTTATCACATGTTTTACCCATCTACGATCGTATATTTGCATGTTAAAAAAATAAATGCATAGTTTATGAAAACAAATTAACTTACGGTCGCAAACGTACGAAATTTTGCAAATAAAAAAAAGTTTATTTAATTGTAACCCAGAAGTTCTTTTTTTATTTACAAATTAGTAACACCGAACTTAATTAAAATGTGTTATGTCTGGCACCTGTTGACGTTTAATGCAAAGCAATTACCATAAAATGATGTTTTCGGCCGCGGACGTACGATTAAAACATAGGTAAGAAACAAAGTAAAAAATAACCGTTAATCGAACTTTTTTTTTAATTGATTGTAATAGAGAGATTTTAAAGAAAGAGTGCAAACATAACATATTTTTTTCATGTAAAACAATTAAATATAAAAATGTCTTTAAAAGTAGCTTAAAAAGAAAACATAAAATTTTTCAGTTTCCAGCCCAATTTTTCAAGTAAAACAGCTGAGCTATGCTATGAAACCATTCTATTATTAAAACATAGGTTTTTTTTTATAAATATCAACAATAAAACACGATGACTATCAACAATTTATTTTTCGATCCTGGTTGACCATTCGGAGGAAATACCCATATGTAATAATTTAATTTTAGTTTTTTTTTTGAGTTCCTAATAGAATATTTTATATTAGATACCTTTGTTATTCTTAAAAAATTGTTTTATTGTTAAAGGTTTAGAAAACAAGTTTCGTATAAAACTTGCAAAAATAAGATGTTCTATACCAATTGTGTATAAGTATAATTAGTTTAAACAAAAATTCAAAGGGAAAATAACATTTAAAATTAAGTTACCCTTTTTAATTTCCTTAAAATGCTGCCGAGAAATTATCTATTGTATTGTGATTTTTGGGTAAGCATAATTATTTCATCAAAAATTGAGGTTTTTTGTATTATTTTCACAAAAGAAAACAAAGAGAAATAAAAAAATTCAAAAAAATTTAGGTCTAGCAATTATACGTTTTAAATGAAAAGCGAGAAATCTCCAAAATTCTCATCAAACAAAACAAACAATTAAATGAATAATGTAATTTTCTTTGTTATTCCTTTCACTAACACCACTAAATCAACCACCAAAAGTTATTACTAAAAGCATTTAAAATACTTTGAAATGAAAATAGTTTGGAAGAAAAAAGGAAAACCTATAAAAAAAATAATAACTTTAATACGTTTAAGATATGCAACCAACGACAGCCAACCCTTTTTAACTAAATAATAAACACACAAATTGTTTACATCCTCACAGCAGCACCACAAAAAACAAAGAATTTGTTTCGCAAATAAACGAAAAAAGGCGTTTGAGTTCTGAGATGGTTAAATACTTAATTTTTGTTTGATTAAGAGTCATAAAATTAAACGTACCCAAAAAATGTTGGGCTGTAAAAGTATTTATGTGAAGCATCCTCAACCTATTTTGTTAATAATATTTACTATTTTCCATTTTGGTACTGACAAAAAATAAATACATAAATCATCTTAAAATATACAAAATATATGACAGCCACACCCAAAAAATTAATCACAGAACGTGACTGCAGTTGCTTCCGTTGTTTGAAAAACCACGTAAATCATTTTTTTTTTCAATATTCAATACATCGATACATTCCTTCCTTCTCAAATTATAACGTGTAATAGACTTTCTTTTTTTTTTTAAATAAGTAAGTCCGTGACTTGAGTAGTTCTTATATACACTCAGAAATTAAAACAACACGTTTTTAAGATTTATGTTGCCTTTGACTTACTGACAGAATGATATATTATTTTAGTTTTGATCCTCAGTTCAACATCTACATTTACAGAGTATAGCACTAAAGATATTTAAGAATTATAAAAAAGTAACCAATTGAAATTTTACATAAAAAGTGTCCCAAAAGAACAAAAATAATATTATTTGCTTCTATAAATATTAAACTTCGTATAGATCTGGGACGGTCTAGAAATTTCCATCTGTCTGTCCAATATGATAGAACTTAAAACAAAAGACCTAGGAAAACAGGATAAAATATTTTTTGTAAGAAATGCATTAAATCAGCCTATCAGGAAGAAGTTATTTAATAAATTATTATACATCAAATATCATCTCTTCTGTCTCATCATCAACACGGCTTTAGAAAAGGCTGCTTAATATCAACTAACCTTTTGCAACTTACCACTATTGATCACAATAGTTTTAATAACAAACGATTGGCGGATGTAATTTATACCGACTTCAGTAAGGCTTTTGATCAAGTTAATCATGAACTGCTTCTACACAAGCTTTAAATCTGGTGTTCCTTAAGGAAATCACTTGGGCCCTATTTTATTTTCCCTGTTTATAAATTATTTGTCTTATGCAATTAAATTTTGCAACGTTTTAATGTATGCTGATGATGTAAATATTTTTTTTAGCTACAAAAATATTCAGGATGGTATTCAGTTACAACATGATTTGGATACATTTTTCGAATGGTATAATACTAATTTAATGACTCTCAATCTAAAAAAAATGCAAACATATGAGATTCTCAAGAAACTGTTATGTTGATTGTTTCTTTTCTTTAGGTGGTTATCAACTTGAATTGGTTTTGGAGTTTCTGGATTTAGGCGTTCTTCTCTATCCTTAATCGGATTTTAACAACCATATTATCATGATGGTAAATAAAGCTCGAGGCGTGCTCGCTTTTATGAAACGTTGGGCTAAAGAGTTTACAGAACCCCAAATTACTCTTTACTTAGGCCTATTCTCGAATTTGGATCTATTATTTGGGATCCTTATATCGATTATCAGAAGAATCGAATTTAATCTGTTCAGAAACAGTTTCTTTTATTTGGTTTGGATAATACAACATGGAATTCTCATGTAAACATTCTGTCGTACACTGCCAGACTTGCTACAATTAATTTGCCAACGTTAAAAAGTAGACGAATAATGCTTAATGTTACTTTTATGGTGAATTTGTTAAATGGTTCTGTTAATTCTGAATTCCTGTTGAGTAATATCAACTTCAATATTCCACCTAAAACTACTCGAAAATACACTCCTCTTTATCTTAAATGTCTTTAATCAAACTACGCTGATGCTGACCCACTGAGAAGATAATCTAAAAACTATAACGATTACTACAATTTCATTGATTTTCCTGTTAATGTTGATGTAATTAAACGTAATATTATTCTGTTCTTAAATGTTTGTTATTAGTTAAGTTTATATTTTTGCATGCATTATAGTTAGTCTGTCAGGATTTTGATCCATAGACTTTAATAAATAAACAAACAAAAACTTAAAAAAATTTAAGAATATATCATGTCAGTATTTCCATTTGGCATCCTCAACTATGCAAAAAGTTAAATATCAAAATCAGTAAAAAAAAATCACTCTTCACAGTTCACAGCTCTTTCCTTGGATTATTTTTAATTCTCCGAAAACAGAACGAAATACACGTACGATGCTAAAGTGTCATAAATATGGATTTTGTCAAAAAATATATGTGACGCACCTCCCTAGAATTTAGTTATATCCGCTATACCACAAAGTGACATTTGATCGTCTTTTAAGTGTAAAATAGTGCTTTTTATAAAAGCGTGTATAAGTACGTAGGCAAAATTTCTTTTAAAGGTTTTAATAAACTTTATCCAATACTGTTGGGAAAATGGTATTAAAAACATATGAGAGAGAAAATATCAATTTGTTTTGAATCTTATCCACATACATATGTTTGTATATGATAACGTTAATGTACACATGAGGTGCTGTGTTTTGTTTTAACTATTCTTAACAAAGCAAAAATAAATTAACATAATTTATTTTATTTAGTTACCTTTAATTATGTTGAAGATGGTACCTAACAAATTGCTGGTCATTAAATCTAAAAGCATTTTTCTTCGTATTTCTTTTATTAGCATAAATTTTTACAAGAGATAGAATGATACGAAACGATACAAGCAAATGCAAGTACAAAATCGATTATTGTCATAATTATTATAATTATTTACTTTTTTTTTGTACCAAGTACTTTAATTATCGATACTCGATAGCTGAGAACTAATAGGTTTCGGTCAAAACTGAGTACATATGACGTTATAAGTGTAACATCGTTGTTTGCGACGGACGCAGTCACGCTCAAGCGGCTAGACCGATCTTTATGAAATTTGGCACATCGATATTTCTCATCCTGGAAAGAACTATAGGCTATATTTTTCTTTTTAAATTTTGAGTGGGCGTAACACCTCACATACAAATCTTTTAGTTTTTATCGTATAGCTTGAAAACTTATAAGCTGACCAAACTTTGTCAATGTTATGCCATTAGCAGTGTACATAATTATACTTCAAATGAACTTGAAGAAAAAAGTGGGCGTAGCACCTCCCAAGCAACTCAAATACATTTTGTGGCATATTTTAAGAAATTGTATAGCTATGGTTTAAAAATTTTTTACGATTAACTCTTCTTTCCTTATTCGAGCAAAAAATTGTGTGGATCGGGAAAGGGGGTGTGGTACCGCCCATACAACTAAAATATATATTATGGCATATCTTGGGGACTGTTTTAGCTATAGTCTCACAATTTTGTACGATTAACTCTGATACAATTTTCTTTACTCAAGCCAAAAACTGTCAACATTAGATTATTGGGTGCAGCACCACCCATTCAACTGTAATATATCTTGTGTTATATCTGGAGAACTGTATTAAATATAGTCTCACAATTTGTACGATTAACTTTAACATTTTTTTTTTCTCATTCAAAACAAAAATTGATGATCGGGCAATAGGGTGTTGCACCGCTTATGCAAAGGAAATACAATAATTAAGATATTAAAAAAAAACTATAAGAGGTATAATCATCAAAAAACATACAACGGGAAGTGGCCCCTTTCATACAATTAAAATACATTTTAAGAGCTGTGATATCTAGGTTTCAAAATTTTTTACCACTAACTGTTACACGATTTTCATCGAGCCTAACATAAATCGGATGATGGTCGTGGTACTTCCGATATAAAGAATATTAATTTTATGGCATATTGGAGGAACTTAAAAGTTATACTTTTTAAACTAATATAAAGGTATTTATACATTTATTGTTTTATTCGGTAAAAAAAAATTGGGCTTAGTTTTAAGCTCCGTTGAAAACAAAACTATTTAGTGAAAAACCGGACCTTTTTAAGATAAAGTCATTTAACGGTATATGAGTAATATGAGCCAAATTAGGATAAAATTGGATAATGTTAAAGAAATTTATTTTATGGCAATATCTCTAGCTTCTTTATCCTTTATTGTTGTCTCTTATTGTTGTCATATACGAGTTAGGGATTAAAAACTTAAATCTCATAAGTATTTAACCTACTGCGGCGGGTATAAACAGCTAGTAATTAATAATTTGTAAAACAAACAAACCATGCTAATTTTTGCCAAATTTTTACTTTGTGTAAAAAATTATCTTTAAACGTAAATCAAGATTTAAAATAATCTCCTTAATTTCAAGATTGCTTTGCGATACGTGACTAAATTACAAAATTGTACTGCTTTTCAAAAATTAATAATTCATATGTACATTTTAATGTATAGTTTTTTAGTTCACAATTTAAACATAATAACATTAAATTGCATTACATAATAAATCTTTCTTATAAAATCCCTTGTGCATTATATATGAGCAAAATTCAGTCATACCATCGAAATAAGTGCAGGCTAAAAAAATTTTGGTATAAATTTAAATACAACATAAAGAGTAACATCTAGTAGTTTATTTTACTGCTTTAATATGAGACAATTTATTGAATCCTTATTTAAAAAAAAAAATTGTTGCATAATTTAACTTTATATATGACTAAGGTTATACATATGTGTGTATGCTCACACTTATATTTCTATTTTTCTGTGAACGTTTGCAATAGAAAAACAAATTTTTTTTGCAAAATCACTTAATTTTAATGATCAATTATTTCGTTGTCATATAAAAGACACGTACAGGGTATGAGTGCAAAAATATGGGGAATATTTTTGTTAAATGGGCTGACGTTGCATTTAGAACTGACTAACGCAAACATACAATTTTTATATTTAAAATTCACGTTGTTTTTTTTAGTTGTTTCAATGCTTTTAAATAAGTGCAGAGCAACTGTTTTCGAAATGGATTTTTGAGTTTTGGCAATAAAACAACATGTATACATATGCACATACATATGTATGGACGTGTTTAGTATAAATTAAACCCTTTGGAAAATAGAGAAAATTAAAAGCAAACATTTAAAACATTGGATTTATTTTTGTGTAAACTAAAACTAAATTATAATAAGTCAAACAATTGTGTTATTTTGTTTGGCTTATCTGGGCAATTTCGGTGTTACCGCAAACAAAATTAACTGTTGGAAACTAGCAAACACAAAATTATACTTAAGTATATGTTGTATGGATATTGTCAAAATTTTGAAATTTTGTTTCTTTTTAACATATCTATTTTGAGTTGCAAAAACGTTCTATATCATTTACATTACCTTCGGTAGGAGTCACTTCCACAATAATTCCCTTATTTGAAAAAATATTAGATAAAAGCAAAGGCTGAGGCCCAACTCTATACAAAAATAATACAGTTTATGATGTATCTGGTGAACTATTTATCTTGTCTACTTTAGATGGGTAAAACTTTGTAAAAAAATACGTTAAATACAAACAATTTAATCGAAATTAAATCCACAGGATACGCTCAACAGAACAGCTAAGGCTGAATGCACCTCAACTATTAAACCCTTTATGATTAAATTAAATACATAAAGTTTGATAGTTACGGCTTTAGATAAGGTCTTGTTGCTAAAGACTTGCAAATACCTTAAATATCATCAAATAGTTTGTGTCGAAATTGTCAATATCTGCATTATAACGGTCTATTTGATTAAGACTGTGGCAAGAATTTTTTTCCAAACTAATAATATGAAATATAAAACTGGCGTAAAAAAAATATATAAATTAATATGCAAAACAAAATATGGGTATCTGCATATGATTACAAAATAAAATATCGCCGATATACATACATTTATGGATTTTTTTTTAAATATCGATATTTTTGCCCAACCCTACCCCAGCTGGGAGTATGTAAAAATCAATTTTTTATTTCAAATTTCATTTAAACTAAGAAAGGGTGCTTTTTAAATAGTATAGAACATTAGATTAAAATAAGTGACAGGAAAATTGTAAGAATTTGGTTTTATTGGAAGAAAAATCCTTTTCAATTTTTTTTTAATATGATTTTGGTAAATGGCCACCTTGACTGGCTCAAAGGTAGTAATTTTTCGCAAATTATCATTTTAAGAAATTCTTATTTTTTAATATAAAATAAGACACAACCCTTCATAATAATAATCAAGATGATTATTGGGCCGTGTGAATAAAAAAATGTACATATTTTACACTTTTGCAACAGCAATAAGAAAATTCAGAAATAATTTACTTTTTTAGCATTTTTTCCATGTAAAAGTTACTGAAAAATGTTCACGAGTACTTTATTTTGCATCGTTGCAAGTGTAAAATATATATACAGTTTCTTTGGTATAAGACTAAGCTACCTTTTTAATTCTCACGGCCTATTGTCTATTTATTTCAAAAGCTTTGAAGGAAACATAACATTTTTGTACCACTGTCTTCAAGAGTTTCTTGTGATTAAGTTCATTTTAAATTCTTTAGATGATTGCTTTTTTTTTTGGTTGGGTCTTATTTATCAAGTGAAAATATTATTAAATATATTTATTACAACAAATTAATGATTGGTTAATAAATTGATCGTAATAATTCAAAAAAATTTAACTGTTTTCCGTCTGTCCGTCTGTTGAAATCAAGTTTTCTCTGATGTCGCACGGACGCGTTATTGGAATCAAACAACCAGAAATTCCTTTGAAATTTTAGCTGTTGAAAATCAGTAAAAGCGTTTAACAACTGACCGAGATATAAACTCTGTTTGAATTTGTTCAATTTGTTGAGCAACATTGATATTGCCACATGAAGAATTTGACATGCAACAATGATATCTTTATTGCGATATAATAGAATTAGTTGATTAAAATTAGTTGATTAAAATGAATCAAATATATGAACTTTTAAATATTAAACCTTAAAAAAAAAAAATTTTTATTATTTTTATCATTACAAATTTTCGTAGTTAATGAAGTTACTCAAGTTATTCAAATGCAAAACCTTATGCATCTCAATATAAAACAAAATACACTTTCACCACTTTCGGAGCAAACGGCACATATATTCCACATGAAACAACTGCCAAATATGTTTTTCACATGATTATTAAAAATGTTATAGATAGATATTCATATAATTTTCTCAAGGAAACAGAGGTTGTCTTTTAATAGCGGAGAACTTTAAATTAGCAACACTGTTTTCTGCAACTGCTGATTTTAAAGCTTTCGTTGATTTGGAGCAAGGCGAATATATATCTGGTGGCCTCAGTTAATCAGCTGCTTATTTTTTTTTTTTTTTTTTNNNTTTTTTTTTTTTTTTTTTTTGTCATGCTAATGTCAAACTTTGTTTATGTCTACGTATTTTTCCTTGTTTACAAGCAACATCTTTTAATGAATTCTAAAAAAAACTCAAAAAGTGGTTAAATATTTAAGATTTTAAAACAAAACGAGTTAAGAAGTTTAATTAATGTGGTTTGTTCATATAAAGAATCATAAAAATCCAATATACAATATTTATATTAAAAAAAACAGTTTTCAAAACCGATTACCTCCGGAACGTTTCCAAAAGTTTGATACCAAATACATTTCTGGATAACCTATGGGAGCCATAAAGCTCGTGTTAATGTAAATATAAATATAAATTCGTCTTGGTTTGGAGGCTTGATTGGTTTGTCAATTCATAAATTCACTCTGATATTGTTTTGTGTTTAAATTTGGGAAACTTGTCGGATATTACAAAAATTTTATGATGCTCATAATCGTCCATCGAAGCGATTAAATAGAAAAACTGTGAATCTTTTTTTCTAGTACGTGTACGCTTAACAGCAAGACATCCCATTCGAAATCGTACAGTGCACAGTGAAGCGTAATTTGCGCCAAATGATCATCGTTTGCGTCGTTCATGTGGTAATTGGGCTAAGGAAAAAATTGTTATTAATCCATAGTTCAAGTTAAAAAAAGTTGGTATTCAAAAAAAAAAAAAAGTTATCAAACGATGCGCTTTGTGGGCCGATTGCTTCATTGATCCATATGCCATAAAAAAAGTAATGGTCGGAATGTATTAGTCAACGGTACAGAGACATTTTTACTAACTTTTTGTACTATACTTGGGAGGCATAATTGTTGCAGACATATAGTTGTAGTAGGACGGCGCTACATAAAATAAAGCACGAGAAAAATTTTAATGAAAATATTTGACAAACGACCGCGTTCGTACAATTTAATGCTATACGATATTTTTCTTTGAAATTTTGAAAATAGCATTCAAAACATTATTGCTTAAATATAGCTTAATTCCGAATATCGTCATGTACGCGCCAGCCGCGGCGGCCACATGCCTGAAATCATATTCTAACATTTATCGCATTTTTTGTCTATTAACAAAATTTTATTTGTGTTTTATTTAAATAAAAAGTTTTCCGCTTCTAAAAACAGAACCTCTGTATACAAGAATCTGCATATATTATACATACATACAAACAATTTTGATGTTATATACATCTTTATGTCGTATGTATAAATATATCTGTATGTTTAAATGTATGGGTTGATTGTTATATGAAATAACCATAATGGATATTAACACGTATTTCCTTTCTGATTAACATTTTTTATGTTTTTACCAAACAAAAAAAAATAAACACAAAGTTTTAACAAACCCTTTTTTAGACTGCTTTTTCAATTCTCCTTATTCTTACTTGCCTTTATTATTCAATAGCGTATATGTATATGTGTGCACATACATATGTATGTTCTTCAATAGTACGTGAGAGCAAAAATAAAATGACTCAAAACAACCTACATAAGCCATAAAAACTTTTGCTTTTTTTGTTAACAAAAAATAAAGTGAAACCAAATTGTTAAGTAAAATTGAATAAAGAAATCAAATCATAAAAATACGAATACATACCTAACATCCTGTTTTTATTTATATTCTATTTAAAAGAAAAAAAATTATATTTATTGTATTTCTTATTCAAAAATATTTTATTTGACACACTGAAGTATAATATAAAAAAAAAAAGTAAACACAATTCAACACATGATATTGTTCCATTATAAAGAAACGTTTACTCATACATACACACATCTATTTTGGATACTTTGTATGGTTGAGGAGGTAGATGTTTAGAAAATAAAATCACTATTATAGATTATTGTTACATCTCAGTTCGATAGTGAGTGAGTACGGTCATGTAGTCTATACAAATGTATATATGTACAGAATATTGTCGTTACAGTTACAAATCGTCCTTTATTTATATAAAACGGGATTTAATACATTTTATTTATTTATATTTATATTTATAACCCGAAAAAATTTACTCCTGAGATGGTAATAGGGCAATAATAAGTTTACCAATAAACTGTTAATAGCACTGACTTTAACATTTTTAATTATTAATACACTTTGTTGCATCACCCTTCACTACGTGTATTTATGTATATATGTATGTGTGTTTATGTATACTTATATATGTACTAGAGATAAGCGATCCCGTGATATTTAAGGAACATCGTTACCAGTTAATGTGATTTTTAAATCAATGTTCTTTTAAAGAGTGACCGTCACAGTTTGTTACTTTTCACAGTTTGTTACTTTTCATAGTTTGTTACTTTTTACTTCTTGTTATTTTTAACTCCTGTTAAATGAAAATAATGTTATTTTAAACAGTGATTGTGTCACTATTAATTAAATTGTAGTTCTTTTTTCACGCGAACTATACATTGATTACTAAAAAAACGAAAAATTAATTTTTTTTAATACATGATCCTAAACGATCCTGTAGTTTAAAGTTATTAGAGAATAATAAAAAAAGCTTTAATAGAGTAAAAACCAAAGCTTTGATGTACAAAGTAGTTCTTTTTATAATTTTTTTTTTAATAAAAAAAACAACTAAATACTTTATGTCCTAAGGTCTTTAGAAGACACAACATGTAATATCAGGAAGGTAGAATTTATACTTATTGAAATTATCTCCTACGGTAAGAAAATGTTAGTGGGTTGTGTGTATAGGCCAAATAAGAGAATTCCATTTCCAAATTTGTTTTCACCTTTAGAAACACTTGCCGTAGCATATGACGACATCATTATTTCAGGTGATTTCAATTCTAATATACTCTTAGAATCGGTCTTAACTGACAACATGTCCTCTTTTGGCCTAATACCCACAAATACAATTCATCCTACATACCATACAACAACGAGCAGGACCTTGCTTGATATTTTTTCTGTTGGGAATGAATTAAATGTCTTATTGTATGACCAAGTATCTGCCCCATGTTTTTTGAAACATGATTTAATTTTCTTAGCCTATAATTTCAATATTCCGTCAACACAAAGTAAAATTTACTATCGTGATTTTAATAATGTTGACTTTAAAGCGCTTCATGATCATTTTTCTGATATTGAATGGAGTCAGATGTATTACACGCCTTCAGTTGACGAGCAGACAATATTTCACGAGCAGAATATTCAACGATTATATGATTCGACAGTTCCAATCAGGTCAAAAATATTGTCCGCTGAAACAAAATCTTGGTTTTCTTCCGAAATCAAGCTTCTCATATATAAAGGGATGTAGCATACTCTAGGTGGAAACGATTTAGAACTTTGGGACTGAAAATAGAGTTTAGAAATGCCAGAAGAGCTGTTAATTTTAGCATCAGAGCTGCAAAGACTGAGTACTATTCTAGACGTTTTGGTTCTGCAATAGGTACTAAGAAAACATGGAGATACATTCGGGAGATTGGTGTTGGTAGAGAGGAGAATAAGAATAACCATCAAATGGATGTCGAGGAGATAAATCGAGCTTTTTTAAACATCCCTTCTACACCAATAGATAATAATTTTTACAATTTTTCAAGATTAAACATTACCAATAATATTGGAACATTTAAATTTTTCCGTGTTAGTCAGTCCGATGTCCTTTCTTGCTTTAAGTTATTAAAGTCGAATGCAGTAGGTTGTGATAATATGCACCCGAAGTTTGTAAAGTCACTGCTGCCACTTCTATTACCATACATTGCACATTTATTTAACACCATTATTATGACATGCACCTTGCCATCTAATTGGAAGAACGCAAAAATAATACCATTGCCTAAAACGGACTCAGAATTTAGGCCAATAGCTATTTTGTGTTATTAATGTAAGGTTTTAGAGAAAATTTTGTTTATACAAATGTCTTCATTTATCCAGAAGAATAATTTATTGTCTAAAATGCAATCTGGTTTTCGTTCAGGCCATAGCTGTGTTTCTG
>NDXZ01014288.1:0-10657 GCA_003055125.1 Paykullia maculata
GTAAACAAAAATTGTTTGCTAATTATTGTGATGATCGGAAATTACTTCAATCTACATAAAACTTTTACAAATTTGTATAATAAGACTTTGAATAAAAAATGTCGAAATAAAAATTCAATACGTTTTGCCAGTATCAGGTGTCATATGGTCTGGCTTTGCCGACTATAAGTTTCTAATATGTTAAATTCATATCGATGTACTTACAAGTACATATGTTTAAATATAATATCTTAGAAACCAAATACTTTTTCAAAATTTGACAAACAAAAAGAAATATTTATAATGTGAAATTCTAACATGTATTTCAAAGTAACTTTTCAAATGTATACTTTTCTTACTTGGAATTTTTATGGCCGATTACATAAACACTTTTTGTGGACGAAAAAAAATTTTTCATCTTAAAAAAAGACTAGAAACCAAAAACAATTCTTCGAAATCAAAAACAATTAATCTTCACAATGAAATTATTAAGGAAGTTGTAAAGTAATCCAATAAACACTAATGGCTTAAATTATCATTATTTCATTTAGCTGATGATATTGACCCAAAATTTACGTGATCGCTAGTTGTTAAGTCAAACAAATGAAAAATTGGTTGACAAATTTAATTTAATCGAAAATAATGAAAAAACACAGGTAACACACACGTACGCATAAACGAATGGAACACGTTACAGTTCAGGTGAATTTAAATTGGACGACAATATTTCTTTAACGCACCATTTCAAGTTACATGGAAATGATGTGTCAGATTTAGTGACGGCCATACAGTTGTGGGGCTGAAAACACAGCTGTTATCAACCCTAGATTTCCTAAAATTAAAAGAGTAAAAACAATCTTGTGATAACGATCGCACCGGAAAACTAAAATAAAACATAAAGAACAAAGCCAATAACACTGCTAATGAAGTTGTCCAAACATTTTCATTAACTTTTTATTTAATCCTAGAAGCAGAAACAGTTTAAAACCAGCATCCTTTTTAATAAGATCCGGATTGTTTTAATGCATTTTATAATCAATGTGTTGTGAATGTTTTGTTATTGAGAAAGAGTTTAAAAAAGAATTCTAAAGAAACTGTGTTGCAGTGTGTAACAGACTGACTGGTCGATATTTAAACACGTTTTAGAAGTTTTAAATGTTAATTGCTGTTGTTGTTGCAGTTGCAGTTGTTGTGCCTTATTTAAAAACAATCAATGCATTGATTACAATCTTCTAAGAAATTAAACTCGAAATAAGGTAAGTCTTAAGGTGATCGTGTGATACAGTTTTTTACACTAAATAATATTGCGGTCATGCACTGGGAAAAATAAAAGTTATAAAAAATCGGAAATTTTCTATAACATCATCTTAAATGGTGTAGGGTATAACAAATTTGTTAATGAACCTTTAAGGCTCTAGGGGGTCTAATGGGAAAGTGAAGCGTATACGATATTATTATTGGTACTTATAGCCAATCCTTTCCAAATGTCAACCTCACCCACTGTCCACCCGGACTTGATGTCCCCTGTCACGCCAACGAGGCTCTGACGACCGACCGTGGGCGGAATAACCCAATTACATGATTGGATTAAAACCTTGCATAATACCGCATGTCTGGTGGCGATGTGGGCAGCCCCAACACCAGGATCGGACGCTATGGCCTAATAATTCATTCGTCTTAAATTCAAACTATTACTGAAACCGAAACATACGGCCCTATGCTCCTTACAGGAGTAAAAGGATTTATTATTATAAGGCTCTAAATGTTCTTTCGGCCAATGACTTTAGAAAATAAAAAGAATTTATTAAAAATTTGCGTAAAAAAGACTTTTAATTTATTTTTTTGCAAACAAAAAACTTTTCAAGAATCTTTAACACATTTATAGGGATTTTTTTTAAGTTAAAAATTTTTTGAAAATTTTTTACAAAAAGTGGAATTTTATCAAAATTTAATAACAGTTTAAAAAACGTTTGTGTAAACTTTCAACTTTTTTCTTCCTGTGTAGCGTGTGCCATATATAGAATGTACTTACATACATATATAAACACATACACATATGAATGTATGTATGTGTGTAGCAATGTATAGATTTGTTTTTTTTTTCTTATTATTTTATTTTTTTTTTTTTGTTGCTATTTAAGCTGACCAAAATTTGTTTGATATGCCTGTTGGCTTGATTTAAACATTCTTCAATTTCTTGGTATTTACGTTATCATTTGTTTCTTTATTATTATTATTTTTTATTTATTGGTTGATGGTTTGTGCGTGTGTGTATGTGTGTGTGTTCAATTTTATTTCATTTGTAAACTTATTTATTTGCGTTAATAAACGTGTTCATGTATGTCATACAAGTATTAAACGACAAACACAGATTTTCAATAAATGTAAATAAACTATTTGTATGGGGACATATTGTACATGTGTTTAAATGTAAAAGAGAAAAAAATTACTTTAGTTTAAAGAAAAATATAATAAAATAATAAATAAATACAATAACAATTTAACATGCATTTAATTCTAGTCAATACAACCGTCCGTCTATCTGTCCTTTTTTGCAAATTTATATTCTTCTTTAGCCAGTATCTACTCGGTATTTTAATTTTTTTTAATTTTTTAGATTTTACAAGAACTCAAGCCACCATTGAGATGCAGCCAGCAACAGTGACCAGAATATTGTCCTGTTTAATTTTAAGTTGTAGTTTTTATTTGTTTGATTTTTCTTATATATTTTTTTTTGCTTTTGGTCGTTGTCAACATTTAAAGCATTTTGTAGTTCTTATTTCTTATTAAATCGCATATCAATTTCGATTTGTTGTTTTTAGTTATGGCCCAACATCTAAAACAACAACATAAAGAAAGAGTTTCTGTGCAGCTTTAGTGTCCCTCTAGCCGTACCCAGGTTAAGATCTGGACAGTCTTTAGAATTATATTGTTTGTCGGCAAATTGTTGCTGTTTTTTGCGTTGTTCTCGTTGTTTTTATGATTTTGGAATTGCATATGAGCATTAATGCGTACAAAGTTCTTTTATATTGTTTCTTTTTTTTTTTGTCGTGTTCCTAAACTTGGGTGGCATTTTGGGTTTATTGCAGCAAGTGTAACAAAAAGTGTTTTGCGAAAATAGTAGTAACTTTAATAGTTTTTCGCGAATTAATATATATTTAAAAGACGGTAGACCAATTTACGTTTTTCCGAATGACTTTTTGGCAGCAATGAAGTCTTATTTTTAGTTTTCTTAAAAATTCCAGAAACTTTCTTAAAAAAGCAAATTCATAAAATTTGTTTTTTAAAAGGTTTTTATTTTTTTTTTTTGTAAAATTGTTTTAAAAATTATTTTATAGAACATTTTTTTATTACTATAAAATCAAATTTTTATTTACATACAAACGTATATTAATTGTTTTAAATAAAGAAAATTTTAAACAAGTATTTGCAAATAAAATTTATTAAAAATAATTTTAGATTTATTGAACATTTTCGATATTCCTTTTTATATAGATCATTTTTCATATCATGTCTTTAAGTAAAAAATCTCAAATAATATCTATTGAAAAATATATTTAGAAAAATATCTAATAAAAGAAATATCTTAAGAAATTGATATTTGGAACAATTCTAAATTTAGTTTTTGACTAATTAAATATTTTTAAAATTCTTTTTAACACTATTCCAAAATGATTTTCATGATTTTTTATTGTTTTTTTATTTTGGAAAACTTTTTGTAATTCTCTTTTAAGGGAACTTTTTTTAATGAATTTTTTTGTTAAGCCATATTCATAAATAATTTATAAGTTTATTAAAGGTTTATTGAACGAAATTTTCATACAAAAACCGTTCAATAAACCTTTAGTAAACTTAAAAGTTGTTTATGAATATGGGGGTTAGTTTTTAATAATATTTTAAAATCAAATATATAATCAATTTATAATGACTTTTAAAATTTTTCAATGATTTTTCTATAAATTTGCTTTGAAATGTTCGCAAACAACTGGAAGTACTTTAAAAAAAATGCTGTAATTCTAAACACAATTTACATAAACATCCTTAAAATTAAAAAAAAAAAAGTGAAGTGCGCTTTAAAAATGCTTCATCCTCGATCCCCTACGTTCTTAAGACGTTTTTACTTGTTTCACTCGTAGTCAACAAGATCGATTTTTTTTCTGAACAAATACGCATCGAATGAGAGTGTTTTGGAAAATGTTGTCGTTGATGTTAAGAGTTGTTGTACAATATAAAAAATGTTGTTGCAAGTCCATTTTATATGCATTAACATTAAACATTATTATGAGTTTATGGTGCTGTTATTGTCGTGTGTAAGTTGTTGTCGCCGACGCCGCCACAGTTCATCCTTTTGTTGTTGTTGTTTTTGTATTATTGTTGCTTGTCACCGACACCATAGCATTTTTGCTTGGCAGAATAAATCCCAAAATGAAAAAAAGAAAAACAACAAACAAACAAATTCGAATCCTTTGAGAGGCTTGTGTGTGGCAACAAAACGTACTGTGGGTTATTGCTGCTGCTGCAGCTTCTAGGTTGCTGTTCTTTTCCTGTTGTTGTCTTAACAATAATGAACAATGGCACTGTGGCGCAAATGCTATCCATTGTCCAATTGTTTGATATCAATTCCAAGTAGTTTAACAGTAATCTGTTATCGGACCACCGTACGCAAGTGATTTCAACAATTATAATTGCGTGAAGTTAACGACAATAAATGTGCGACTATACAAACATCGCAGAAAAAACAATTATTGAAAGATAACAAAAAAAAAACACAAAATAGCAGATCACTTTCTGGATGGGCACTACACTTTCGTGGAATATATTCGATAAGTACGAGGGGTGTTTGTGTGTGTGTGCGTGTGTCAGAACGGCTGCTTAATACTGAATTTACAAATTTTGCAGATTTCGCTGATAACTTTGAAGTTTTGTTCAATGTGCTGGGATGTTAGTGCCAGATTTGTCGCTTTTTCATGTAGGGCTTTCGATAAGAAAAAAAAAACATAAACCAACGAACAGAAAAAGAACAGAAAAGTCCCATATAATATTTGTAAGGACTTTTGTGTTGAGTTTCCTTTTATACTTTGACGACAAATAAAGCAACTTAAATGGCATTTTGTTGAAATTTTTGTTAACAAGAAATATAACACAAATGCTTAGGACGAACTACAAATACATCACGCAATAATTTTATAATAACACGTTAAGAAATCAGAACTTAAAGGAGTTGATTATCATTTAAGTAATTGGATTAAATAATTGATCAAATAACGAAGAAAACCTTAATAAAAATCAACTTCACTAATCGCACTTCTCGTACTACATGAACTTGGTGTTGATATGATAAGTTAAGCTAATTACATTTTCCATAAGCCACAATTCTGCAGTTAATGCTGTTTCAAGTTATGTCTCTGGTCAACATTTGTAATTTGAGCAAGTGCTATCCACTTCCTTGCTTACTCATTGACTGCAACGTGTTAACAATGTATTATGCTGTTAATGTCATAAAAATTTGGGAAATTGAACACTAAATATGTATGAGATTTCGATAAGCAATAATTTTAACATCAAAAATTAGGATGCAGTTTCAATTAAGTCTTTAAAAACGATCACAAAACAAAAAAGGCGTTTAAACCGATACTTATTGAAAACATCGCACTAAATCATCTGCGAAACATTTTGCAACCAACAACGTTTCTTTTAGCATGTTCCACAAAAAAAAATGTTTCTGCCGTTACTCACTTTATAGAAGCACATGCTTAATCGTTTATTAATTTAACCCAGACGGTTGACACCAGAAACGATTTGTGTTGCAAGGAAGGAATTTTAAAATTTCAGAAAATTTTTAGTTTAATTAGACCGTCCAAGAGTTCCTAGTTACGCATCACCCTTACATATGATTCGTAGTTAAGACGTTGAATGTTTCAATTTATGTCCATTTTCGCATATTCAAAATATTTCTTATAATTTGGTTTTCCTAAAAATTAACCAAATTATAGTAAATGTTTGAATTAACGTTTGCCAGAGTGTAGTAGTGAAATTTGATTTCATTCGCAAATAAAGTGAAAAAACAGTTAAAATTTCGATCGACGATAAATGTTTGGCTGCCCTGGCTACCACCACATCGGCAAGAGTCAAAACTTACTGTATAACTAAGTAATAGTAGTGAAGGGGGATAAATTTGTCTCAATTTTAGCTTTTGAATGATGCCAGAGATCTTACAACATTATTGGGGAGCGGCCACATTTCAAAAGGCACTTCTTTACACAAATTTTCAAAGTAATTGTTAAAGAACTGCTGAACAGGGGACCTTTTAGATGAAAATAGCTTCTAAAGACAAAGCCTTTGTTATCGAATTGATCCACTTCCATATTTAATTTTGATTTATTTTATCCCCTTACTAGTAACACTATTTATTGTAACTTTTTTCTTGGGGCTGATTTCTAAGGTATTAATCTAGAAATCATGTTATCAAATATTGTCTTCAATTAAGTCATAAGACACAAATTATAAAGAAAGAAAAATATTTATATATTTTATTGTATCTTCGGCAATTTCAAGATCTTATTCTTTTTTGAGCCTGTAAAGAAGTTCCATATTTAAACAACAATATCAATGTGTTGCTGTATTTATTAAACTTTAAGGTTTTTTATTGTTGCTGTTAAGTTGAAAAAGTTTGTTTAAAACAATGAAATTACAAAGTGAAAATATTTACGAGCCCATCAAGTGCTAAGTATCGCATTACAACAACTCTGATGCTGTTCGATGAGTTGTCATGTCATGTTTTGTTTGAAATTTTTTTTGTTTTTAAGTTTTTCTTTTTCATGTTGGTCTGCTTAATCATTTTAGAGCATTTTGTTGGGCTTAGTTTCAGGCATAAAAAAATAAATTCAAGAATAATAATAAAAACACACTAAAAACCAACCAATGAACCAACCTAATAATGATTATGGTCATTTCTGCACTGTGGATGCAGAATTGTAACCGAGTTAATCGTTGTTTTCTTATTTTCTTTTCAAAAATGTTATATTATGGAATGTTTTCTATAAATTCTTGTAATAAAAAAAGAAAACAACAAGACAAAAGACACACACACAAACTATTAAATAGAAATGAAAAAAAATATTTAGATCAGTTAACACGAGGGAAACATGACATTTAACATGACACTAACACAAATAAAACATTTATTTTACACAATTGTAATTTTGTTGTAACTAAAACGCCATCGAAAGACAATCACACACATTCGTTGACTTTGGCTTTGGAATAGGTTGTGACCAGGAGGTATTTCAATTCTCTTTAATTTATATTCTCAATCTGCTGGCTAAAACGATGGTATTGTAAGTTGTTTGATTAAGTCTTGTATTAAATTTCAATACGAGTTTAGTAATGATTTTATTTGGGAGTTTTTAAAATTTATTTAATGAAGATTTAAATAAAATTTATTTAAACTTAGAGGAATATTTATTTAAATATCTAGTAAATGGCTTTAAATGCATATGTGCATACACATGTGTATATATGTGTGAGTGTATCAAATTTGTGTGTTTTAATTGAGGTAATTTAAATGGAAATGTGTAGTTTGAATTTTAATAAAAATTTTGTGGGTTTGATTTTATGTATTTAATAAGAATATTAAACATTATTTTATAACGATTTTATGTGGGCGTTGGATAATTTTAGTGATAAAAGCAAGAAATATACGTCCAATTCTTTTTTTTAATTTTAAACCTTGTTTTATATTTATGTTGATAAAAATGTTGTATATTTACAACCAATTTTGGTGGCATAAGTTATAAATAAGCTTGTCATTCCGCGTGTTATATAAAGAATCATTCATCTACAATTTTACGAGTCGATCCGTCCGTTTGTAGAAAACACTTTTACGTTTAAACCTTAAATGTATTTACTCCAAATTGTTTATAACTTTCAGTCCAGTTTAAAACTTCCTTACGGTATTTATTGCTGATTACAGCAAATTAAAAAAAGGTTTATATCAAACTTCGAAATCACTTTGAAAATTTACCTGAAAGTGGATACATCTAAAGAAATGAAACAAACTTTCATTATGTTATAATAATAAAAAAACTTTTTAATAATTTGTTTAAAGTTTTGATATGAAATTTTGCACTCTCTACAAACTTAGTAAAATTTGTTCAAGATTTAACGCAAAGTCATAACAAAACCAGGTTGAGTCACTCTTGTTTTGTTAAAAATATTCCCAGACATTTTAAAAAAATTGTATAACTTTTGAAAAAAAAATTAATTTATTCCTTGAATATAAACACACTTTGATTTTGATCTAATTTGCATCGTTTAAATATAATATTCTGGTTTAAATTAATTTTTAAAACCAACACCCCGTAAAAGCGTTTGTGGTTAAGAAAACACGACAACAGTTTGTTTTTTTTTCAATTTTTAGCCGTCATTTAATTAGTTTGACAAACTCAACAAGAATAAAAGCTGATAATTCCTTGTTTTATGAACGATAATATAAATAAAAATTTTATTTTCTTTTTGATATGATTTAATGTGTTAATTATCTTAATTATGATAATTTATAGTGTTTTTCGCTATGGCACTACAAGATAATAAATTAAGAAAAGATGAAGGCAATCAAAAAACACAAAAGAAAAATACTGGGTCTCATCAAAGTTCTCCAATGAAGAGACAACAACATTAACAGAACTCAAGCGTTTGTATAATCAATAGTTTATGGCCTCTTTTGTTTTATGGTAAAACAAAAAGATAATAACAATTTATTAACTGGTAGTAAAAATAACTTCAATAAATGTATGTATGTATGTTTGAATGTATGTACATATTTAGTATCCCAGTGTTTGTGATTTTAAGTTTTCTTATTCTTTCATACAATATCATATACATAAGTGTGTGTGTGTGTGTGTGTAAGTGTTTGATTGCGTGTGTCAGTATTGACAATTAAGCTGGAAGATTTAAGTCTCGCCAAAGCCAATAATCAAGTCATTTAACAACTGGTCAAATAAATTCACCAAAACAAACTTTAAATACATTATAATGAACGCCTTAATTGGCTATAAAATACTGAATTTGCATATCAATAAATTTAGTTTTGATTTTGACATTAAATTAAATACAAAAAGCCCCATAAAAAACACACACAATAAAAAAGCAAAACAAAATCAGCCAACAAAAAACAATACCCTCAAAGTTTATTTATTTTAAAACATTTTTTTTTATTACTTTTGTTTGTTTGGTTTAATTTCCCATTAAAAAATAAGAAATTAAATTAAATAAGATGATACTTTGTTCTGTTTGTAGAAAAATTCTTTAAAAATCAATCAATTATTGTATTTTACAGTGTCAGGGATGTAGAATATAATAGAATACGTCTAATTGTTCCCGTTTGTGATGTTTGACTTTCGAAAGATATTGAAATGTCATTAAAGATTTCTTTAAAAGTCGTTTTAACTATTATACCGGATATCATGTGAATAATGATCAAAATATTTAATGGATTTAACTGTTAATTAACACTTAATTGGTTTTATTGTTAATCAATATTATATTGATTCTTAAGTTAAATTAATTTTTTATATTTTAAAGCATGGCAGATAAAAAAAATATTACGATGATGTCTGTATTGGCAAAAAAAATTAATTCCACATCACCTTAAAGGAAGGAAAGAGGCTGCAAATCTCTTTTTCTTTTATTCTGGCTCTCTTACAAGTCAAACAAGACAAGGTTGGGACTGTTTTGTTCGGAGATTGGTCTGGATGTATCATTGTATTTCTTTAAAAAAAGGAGGGTATTCAACCAGTTTTATGCAAAATGGTCTCAGCAAAGCCGTTAAGTCTTTTTTCGATGATCTTTTCCATATATAACCTGTATTTTTTATAATTTTGTTAAAAGTACAGTCCAAAAAAAAAAGTTTTTTTTATTTAAATTTAAGTCTGGCGTAAATTTTGTGATACCTAAACTAGATCAAATATAAGGTTACTACACTTTTTTCTATCTTCTATTTAAAGTTAATTTTTTTGCCGTTTTTGGCAACACTGGTTATTCTGTAGTAAGTCAGAGTTTTGAAAGAAATGAAGCCATAACACACATTCAAAACATGGCACAATACAAATCTAGACTCATTTTTAGCGTTTAATTAATTGTTATCATTAATTTGTAATTGGTGATAATTAAAAAGCTTCATTTTAAAATATCACTTTAGGGTAAACACTTAATTAATAATAATCAATCTAACATAGATTTCTTCTATTACGAGTATAAAATTTCCAGAAAACTTGTAAAGCAGCATAAAGCAAAAGACAAAAAGTGACACCTGTTTAAAATAGCCAACAGTAAAATATATGTTGTTAATAATTGACATGTCAATTAATGAAGAAATATATACAATGCGCTTAAGGATTCAAAACATTAATTATAAACGAAAATAAAAACAAAACTGTGAAACTATTCACTTTATGAAAAATATCTTTACAACAACAACAGCAAGGAAAACAACTAATATTTACTTTATGTCACTTGTATTTATCACAAGCTACAAGTTGTTAAACACCTTAAATTTACGACACCACAAACAAACACACATAAATTTTAATACTAGTTAAAAGATTATTAATTAGCCATCGTTCGAAATATTATATGGCAACAGAGGAAGAAAATGTTTTTCGACAAAAAAAAAAAAAAA
>NDXZ01014288.1:10731-20911 GCA_003055125.1 Paykullia maculata
CCATATTCTATTATAATTTATGAAAATAATCTTTGTATTATAACGCACACATGCACACACTAGACACACACACACAGTCCCTAATCTAAAAGACATAAAAAAGAGTCAAATTTAATCTCCCGCTGTATAGTTTAGCACTCACATACATACATGAATTTGATATATAAAAAAAGCCTTAAATTAAACATCTATATTTAACATATTGAATAAACACCAGCCAACTATTTATTCAACAATCGATAGAACAGCAATCCCTCGATTAACGTAGCCATAGGTATCAAAAAATTACGTTTCAAAACGAAAACACTTTAAATCGAATTTGTTATTGTCATAAACGATTATGATAAATAAAAATTTCAAAGTGATGGTTAAACTTACTAAACTATATTCCTGAAAGTTTCCTATCCGTTAGCCGTGTTGTCTTTAAAACTTGCTACTTTTTAGGTTTGTTCCAGCTGCATAACAAAACAGTTCGAACTCGCATAAATTAGTCCAAAGGCGTTCCAAATAACAATTTTTGCGCAATTTTGACAGAAAATAAAAATTTTCATTTCCTTTACAAAGTTGTGCGAATCTCTTCTTTTGGTAAGTTCTGACTGGAATTAAATTATCAGCTGTTTTTTGTTTACATATAAAAATCAAAAAAATTTTAAATAAAGAAAGAAAGTTTTTATTTAAAATTGGCTTTTTATTTTGCAAAAAAATATATATAACTTCTTACATAATTAATGGCTTTACTTTTTTCAGTTTATTTTCTTTCACTTTTTACAGCTGTTGCCAATGATGCAAATGTTTTGTTTTAAAATATCTTGCATTTTAAGAGTTTCAAATCACTAAAATAAAATTTATTTGAGAAAGTAGGCAGCATTAGTATTTGAAAATGTTCACTTGTGGTTTATTACGTTCCAGCAATTTTGGACAATTTTGTCACATTCAGAGAAAAATTTTCTTTTTACTCTTAATTGTCCTGACTGTTTTGTTATGCACCTGGAACAGACCTTTTATGAAATAAATTAACGATAATATTGAGCAATTTTTAAGAAAATTAGTGTTTAATTGTCATAAGAACAATTTTTTATTTTTGGTAGATCTTAAAACTTTGCCACTTTTATGCCGTAAAACAAATCTTCCATGCGATTTTCAACATCCGTAACCGTATGATTATCTCTTAAAATAAATTCAAAATAATATTTCGAAAATTATATTGTTTTTGAACAAATATGTATTTTTTAATTGATACCATAAAAAGGTACTGAAATCAAACTCGATACAAACATACATATAAAACTTGATTGTTTTTTAATTTTTGTTAATATTAAGATACGATGCCGCTTCAACATTTTTTCTCTGCAGTAAAAATTGTGGGAAAATCAAAGTTATTTGGAAACAATAATTTTAGCCACAAATATTCAGACAGCATAATCCGTAAAACGAGGTAGTACTGTATGTAACAAGTATCTAAACATAACAAAAGTAAAAAAATAATAATAAAAACAACATAAAACGGTCAATTGGCGTCTATTCCCTCTAAATTTGTGTGTTACATTTGATAATATATTTGTACAGATGTATAAACAATACAAAACGCTGTTTAAGACGAAAGATCAGATTAGATGGAAATGTCGTAAACTTGGTCTAAAAGGCAGTTAAAAAAATGTTTAAAGAATAGCAAACAAATGGTGGCAGGGGGAATTGAATGTATTGAGATTTCCAGCAGCGATCACTATTATCTATTCACAAATTGAAGATTGTAAGGTGAAGTTATTTGTAGATCACAGAAAAAAAGAGATATTAAAACTGAAAAAAAAAAAAATTATTGACAATAAAAACGCTAAACGATGACCATCGATCTTTGTTAAAGCGTTGTTTTTCCTGGTTTTTGTTTTGTTTATGAAACCAAGTGTGTGCGTTGGCTATCGGATACTGTCAAACAATAGAGTGTCAATTAGTTAATGTCTTTGATTTTTCAATGCCCTAAGCAAATAATGAATTAATTTTCTATTTACAAACAGTTTGATATTTTTCTTTTTTCTTTAATTTTACACAAAATTATGTCACATTTAATAATAATAATCTTTTATTGATCTGTTTTTCTTATGATAAAAGTACCCTACACTATGTTATATCCAACAAATTTATATCGCGCCAAGTTGTAGGGTTTAATTTACTTTAATTCTTACAGTTTTCTAGCTAAATGATAATAAGATGCCACGATCTTTGTGTTCGATTTTTTTATTTAAATTTTGTTTAGGGAAAATTTTTTAGCGCATATGAAGTCTTGAAGATTTATATTTCCAAAAAAATTGTTTATACAAATACAAATAGAAGAACCAATGAAACTAATTCAGTTCAAAGCAGATTCACATAAAAAATCTCCTATAAAACTCATAGAGTTTTTTCACCAGAAGTAGGGCATCCTATTAAACTGCTCATAATTTCATTTGATTTACAAATATTTGTTCCTTTTTTTAATATCAATTCATACTGTTTGATGTCTTATTATTATATTAAATAACAAAATTGATTTCTTCTATTGTATGGGATTTATAGATTTTCCTACAATCTCTTACAATAAAGCGATCATACAAACATAATTAATTTATTTTAGTGGGTTTATTAATGCTATTAAAGCAATTAATTTATACATGATTAAAAACACAAACGTCTCAAAAAAAATGTTTTTTCTCTTTTTCTCTTTTGTCCAATTAATTTCTATTAAAAACTAATCAGTGGGAGACACCACTAAGGAGGCTGTTTGAAAACTAACAATTTTTCTTAATTAAGAAAACACGAAAAGATATTTTAAATAAAATGTGATTAATTTAAAATATTTGTCATGAAAACTAAAGAAATGAAAAAAAAAGTTTTTAATGGTTTATGAAAGTGTTAAAACTAAAACAACAAAAGTTTTATATTTCAAGGATGTGAATGTTTTTTTTTTAACAAATAAAAAATATTTCTGTTTTGACACTTTAAACATTTTAAAGCAAAAAATAAATAAATATTTTTTTTAGATTTGTATAAACGTTTATCATTTTGTATAATTGTTTGCAATTTATGTAAAATAGTTTTGAGTTAAAATAGTTATTTGTTTTGTATTCGTGTATATATCGATAATTATTTGGGAAGCCACGAAACTGTGGGCGTGGCATTTTCCTATAAAAAGTCAAAATATTTGATTGCGCATTAGTTATAAAATATTTATAGTCCCAATATTCCAGTTGAAAAATAGCAAGAATACTTAGACCTGATATGACTTAAAACGAGAGGGATCGGAACAGTAAATGAAGAAATTCTCATACAAAGTAAAATTTGATTAATAATTATCTGCCAAAGGGTTACAACGAGAATTTCCTTATTTTTGACCTATGATTTGTTATGCTTCCAAGCAAATGTCCTTCAAAAATTAACTGACTTATTATAAACAGTTGAAAAATGAATAGAAATATGATTCGCAGTAATCAGAATTTTCTTGCTGGTGTAAGGTCCGTTTTTGGCTCCAACTTCCATATAAGCACCACTAGCGAAAATTTTTTTAATCCTCATAAAACTGCTAAAGCTATCGAATAGAATTCAACACAATGTCTCGTTTACATTTTATTGTTAATGGAAGTAGATATAAACATTTTTTTCACTAATCGTTGATGTAAGTGAAGATGTTTTAAAAAGCATTTTTGTCTTTACTTTTTTTAGTCAGACACAAATCTTACCTTTGGAATTAAAAAATCTAGTTTTATGAAGTAATAAATTTTCAATCCATCCTCAGCTTTTATTTTACTTCCTTCTTTAGGTCAACTAACTTCTTTTTTCAATATTTTGCAATTTTTGCTTATTTGACAACCCTTTTCAGAACTAAGGTATTCAAAAACGCCTCAAAATAAACAAAGTAATAAACTAATTTTTAAAACTTTCTCACACAGATTTAATTCCTAGTTGACTCTTCTGTGGAAAATCTGTGTTTTCTTATGCTACCAAAAACATCTTCTTTGCATGTCTTCGTCGTAAAAAGCCATCACGTCCTGATACTATGGCTTCATAGACTAATTTAATGACAAATTTAATTACTTTTGGTCACATTCACATCCAAACATAAAGCCAAGCAAATTGCAAATACCACCACGATTTAAAGGTGTCTTCTCTTAGTTGCAGGTATGTATGTATATAAACAAACAACAATAATGTAAAGGTGCCACAGTCAAATTTTTATTGTTTTTGCATGTGTCAAGTACGAATTTTTAATGACTTAATTTAAATTGAATAAAAGTTGCATCACCTTCGTTTATTGTTTTAAATTAACTCACCAACCATCCCGGGCAGCCAACTAACAGCAACAATTTAAAATGAATAATAAAAAAAAGCCGTGATCGTGCTTTTCAAAATGCCAATACCATGTGATATTGGTGGCCAAAAGAGCAACACCATGGAATTGTTTGTTCAAACAAGAACTAAGGGCAGTCATCTCCTTTAGTATTGTCCTTAGCATGTTGAGGTTGTAATCTCGAATTTCATCATCATCTTCGTCACAGCGACGGTCTGTTGGCAGTCGTCATCATCATCTTAAATATGCTTTGACTGCCTCTCAATTTTAGGTAGTGTTGTGGGTTCCTTCATTTCTTAGTTCCTTCGTTTCCTTTATTTATATTTTTAATTTGTGCATTTTATTGGCTTGTTATTTAACTCTAGTTGATGTTGTTAGACTAATTGGACGATTTTCTGATGGTTGCTTTTTATTTGCCATCCACATTGTCCCCGTTTTCACCGCTTTAGAGTTTCTACGTTCCTTAATTAACTTAATCGCCCAATTCTTTAGTAAAAGTTAAAAAGTTTTTTGTGTACATTCAGACCATTTGTTATAGTTGTTAGTATTTTGTAGCCAATTTGCACGGTTGATTAATTTTTTTCACTCAGAAAAGCCATCATATCTTATTCGTTTAAATCCATATTAAAAAAAAACGTTCATATAATTAAAGTTTACACTCTATATAACAAATTGGTTTACGCTAAAATAAAATATATTTTTATTTTCAATTTTTAATTGACAAGTATCAATGGGAAGACAACGTGTTAGTTAGCATATTTTACATCTGGAGCTTGTCATTTCCTAAAACTAAGAATTGTTTTTTAAAAAGGAAGCTTATATATAAAAAAAAATAATAATAATAATAATAACACTGTGCATCAGTGAAAAAAACGCAAGAACGTGACAGTATAGATTCGATTATACTAAAAAGGGTAGTAAAACCCAATACTCAGTTTGGTTCAGAGTTAATGATACGGCTAAACTTTATTTGGTAAATAATGAAGAATATTAAAAAAACCTTTACTGTCACTTTTTTGCGTTTTACAAAAAAGAAGTTCTTATTTGTTGCATAGTGTAATCGACTGGACTGCAAAATAACCTGACAAATAATTACGCCTTCGACGAGAAGAATGCAAACGATCCATATCTCTTGATTTTCCAGAAGTAAATAAGGTTTCTTTAAGATTTGACAAGTTGGCGATCAATTTTCTTCCAAATCTTTAAAAAAAGCTCCATTTAAATATAAATTAAAGGCAGCTGTTTATTTTTAAAATTATAGTTTAGTTACAATAAGAGTAATCGCAGAGGACATAGACGCCATTATTTCATAGCATTTGTTTCAATTCCTTTCAAATTTGTGTGTTCTTGTACCTTTTAAGTTTCCACTAAAAAGATGTAAAGGGTAAATTAAAATTACCCAAAAACAAAAACAAAATTAATTACTTTTTTTAAACTACTTAAAACAAATATATGCCAGTATTTAAATTTGTTAAAAAATTTATAAATTTTTATCTTTAAGTAAAAAATTTTAAACGAATATAAAAGGCACAATATAAGTGAATCATTAGTAGCATCCAATGAATTTAAACTGAATATGCTCGTTTTGCCCTTTAGATTTACCCGTATTTTCAGGTCTGTTCCCTAGAATTAGGTGTGTTTTTCAATTCTGTTTTCAACTTAATTAAATATCCAAAATAGAATGTGAATTATACCAGCTCTTTATTCCAAAGCCAGCAGGCGCGACTCACGTCACCGTGAGAGCAACTCTTTCAAAGATTATATCGTTGAACCGTTGCTAAGAAAAGTATCGCCTTACAACAGTTTGATTCAGACCAATATACTGCTGATGTATAAGTTTTAAATAATTGTTTAGAAACCAACTCATATGAACCACAAATTTCGTTAACCCATTTCTTATGAGATCTAAGAATTTAACACACTAAACGCGATTAAAAGGATTTGTTGCAGTTTCAACGATTAGATTGTATAATGAGGTTGAAATTTGCAAAGAAAAATCTGTTAAAACAATAATAAAAAATATTTCATAAAAATAAATACACAATAACAATATAAGAAAATATATAATAAAACGCCAATTTAATTATGCGTTTTTATTGTTTTAGAAAAAAGGTAATCATTTGTCTTCCGGTACTTAAAAACACTTGGAGGAATTTTAGCATGCTGTCGAAACTAAAAGCTCCCTCCGAGCTTAGTCGGGTTAAGCATCGCTATTGTAACAATTAAAAAAAAGAATCAATTAAGTACAACTTTCTAATAAAATTTCCTAAAGATAAAAGACAATAAACATATATTATTTTATCTGTTAATAAAAAACGTATTTTTACCATTGAATAAAATTTAAGAAAAAATCAAATAGAATTGTCACAAAATACAAAATTTTAAGAATCAATTTCAAATCAATTATATCAAATAGGGTTAGAATGGTTAGATTAAACAAACGACAAATAAATAAACAGATTAAAAAAACAATATTTTGCAACCCTGTCAAGAAGATACACACTCACTAATGGTTGAAAAAATAATAATTCCAAAATAATCAAAACAACATAAAACCATGTTAGATTTGTGTGTATTTGGAAACAGATACCAGGGATACAATAAAAAAAACACCCAGCTACAATAAAAGGGACGAAATTAAATTTAAAAAAAGTAACCAAACACTCGCATACACACAACATTATACGATCTACTTAAACGAATTGTATAAAAAAATATATAAAAAAAAGTTGCAATAAAAAAAAAATATATTTTTCTCTGACCGTCTGTCTGTATTCACATCTTTATTTAAGTCACATTTAAGTACAAAAAGCGGCGGCAATTCGCACCTTTTTTTCTGTTTCCCTATATTTGTTGAAATAATATATTTCTGTGCTCACCCATCCATACCTTTAAACATATTTGTATAACTTTTTTTTTCTCCTCTGACTGTTTGTCTGTCAAGTTGTTTTTTGTGTGTTTTTTTTTTTTTGCAACAAACAAATTGAAAACAATCGCCTGTTATCCTAGTTAAATAACAAATTCACACATCAAATGTGCCAAAGACTCTATCAGCGAGTCAGCGAGTAAGAGATGATAAACTCATTTTCGTATAAAATACTACTTTAAGACACATCCGTGTACGTTAAGCTATTTTATATTTGGATACGTTATGGATATTTCCATTAAGTAAGAATTCACATTAATAATTTGCAAAAAATAACATTTGACCTTAAGAAGTCGTTACGGAGTGCAGCTGATCACAAAGACAGTTAATAAAAAAAATATTTAATTTTCGTCAAGCAAAGAGTATAACAATATCAAGATCATACGATTAATTCACAGGGTTCTCGTTATATTCAATATGCATTTTATTGTTGCATTTGAAAATAAATTCCAGAGGTAAAGAAAATCAATAATGTTAATAATGCAATATACATATGTATGTACAAGAAATAAGAACGTTATAGGCGTTTAAGGCCAATAATTTTTAAGAAAATAGCTAAATAAAACAGGAGTTTACGTTCAGCTACGTTTTATCTGAATGAAGTTAAAGACACCGACTTTCTGTCGGTATTTATATAGGCGACTATATTTTAAAAGAAAATTAGGGCATATTTTATAAAAAGCTTTGAGTAACAGAGGATAACTATTAATTTTTTCTGGTGTATTTTTTAAAGGGATTCACGTCTCTAAAGTGCATTCAGAGGCCTATGGCGTCTATCTCATATGTAGTTTGTTATTCAGTTACTGATGCCAAATCACCATGACCATACAAGATTGAGCAGCCCTCATTTAGCCATTTTTACGTCAGGACTTAGGACTACACCCAAACGATACCCGACTGACCCAGTAGCTTTATGTAAATGACCATAGTCAATGCTATTCGTTCAATGCATGGATTTTAAATTTGCATGCTCTTATATAACAATACTATAGCCTTTGTTGCCCAGTTAAATACAGCTAGAATGTATATTACTAAATTTTTCGCTCCCATTCCAGTGTATATTTTCATTAGTTGCGCCAGTAAAACAATTTTTTTTCTTACTAAAAATCTTGCGGAAACACCCATATTGTTCTTAAAATCAATAAAATAAACAGCATTCGTACTAAAAAGAAAAGTATGTCGTTAAAAAATCTCTTTAAAGTAAAAAAGAGTTAAAGCAAAATACACATACTTAAGAAAACATCAAAAACAAGAAAAATTGAAGTTAATGTTTCCCATGTTGCACAGAGACTGTAATAAGACACACTCAGAAATTCGTATCCACACAACACAAATACAATCAGCAAACGGCATTTTACACCTAATGCAACTACCACCATTTACACTCGTACTACCATCAATACTTTTGGGTTTTATTTAAGTATCTGCTCATTGTCACCCAACATTAACAGGCACACACACACACACACATACCCCGAGACACTCAGCAAAAAATTGGCAAAAACACACGTAAAACATTGCCTAATAAGCCAACTTAAATAGAAAAAAATAAACACACACACACAGCAAAAAAAATCTAAATATCTCAATTGTGAAGCATAAAAAAGGCACTTGCCAATGAACAAAAAATAAATTAAAAGAAAAAAGAACTAAATCACACAAGGTGCGAATGAATCTTAAGGAATACGAAATCCAAGCGCACATACCAACACACAACGTTTCACATTTATTAAGTGCGTGAGCTTCATGATTGGATCGCACGATTAGAAGTCCATAAAGCGACAAAAACATGACAACTGTGTTGCAACGAAACAACACTACACCACCACACGCTATTACGTTAAACACGATGCATAAAGTTTATGAGGCAGGGGAAAATAAAGAGCGAAGAGCAAAGAAATTGAAGAAGACAACAACAGCAGAGCAACAAAACTTCTTAAAAAAAAAAACAAACATTGATCTTTAGAAATTTAAACCTTAAGGGTCGACAAAGGCATTCCATTGTGACTATAGCTGCCAGGATTAATGAAAAATAAATTCGTTTGTCTCATACAACAACAACAACAACAAGTCATCATACATAGTTTAGTACAAAAAGCTAAAAAGACAGACAGACGATATTCAGCACCTCGTTAGTCGATTATGGTCAAAAAGCCAATTTTTTCATTTTTTATTTCTGTTCTTTATCCCCTTCTCTCCTTACAGATCACAAGTGTTTAAAATTTAGAAGAAGAAAAAAATATATAATCGACTTTGTATTGTCGCCTAAAAAGCCAAAAACTAAATAAATAAAAATAAAATGAGCAAAAAAATAAACCAAATGCTCGGAGGATTAAACACAATCGAATTGAATTGAAAACAAATAGTGGACACGAAACAAGATGAATCAATGGAATATAAACGAAATAACAGTAGAAATAGGAATTAAAAGATGGCTTAAAAAGGGCAAAGTTACACACGTTCACACATACATACATATGTGCATTCAACATAACCTAAAACAAGTAACAATATTATAGCCGGTCAAGCCTGATCTTACAATACCCTACACCATAATACACATAAAAATATCTATTACATAGTTTGAAAATGTAAAAGTTTGTATGTTTAGATAATTGTGCATTTGGTAAAACCTCTCAAAAGACTCGAAGAAAATTCGGAACAAAAATTGGTAAACACCTGAGTTAGCAGACATACATAGACGGACGGACACCCCCTATTTGACAAGGAAAGTGATTCTATGCCGGTGTGGAACGGTTTTTTTGTTTGTTTTACAAACATCAACGCAAACGCACAATATCTTTAACTCCTATGGTGGTGTAGGGAATGACACAAAGAACAACATATGAACAAGAACTGGTGGACGGTGGTACTGCTACTCTTGATGCTTTTGCCTATTGCTGAAAATTTACCAACAATAAAGTGTCACCAATACA
>NDXZ01014315.1:0-14082 GCA_003055125.1 Paykullia maculata
ATGCATTATGGAATATCATCAGTTTATTTTTGTTAAGAGCAGAGATCTTGCATTGCAGAGTTGTTGAGAGTGTGCCTCGTCAGCTCAATTAATTTTCAATGTTTTTATACGCACTTGCCCTCAAAATTTCATTTGACTCTATGAGTAGCGGAAACACGACTCGCTGCAGATCTCTGATTAAGACGCAATAGGCATTTATTTATTTATTTAAATGATTAAGAAGTGAATTAGACATATGTATGTATATATATTTTAAACTACACTCTTTTTGATTCTAAAAACCGTTTCAAGATAGACCAGAATTGTAGCAATTAATGAATATTGTTTTAAAACATATTTAAGATCAAAACGTAACCAAAGTTATTATCAAAAAATTTGATTTTTTCCCAGTTTCTTAAATTTTTTCGAAATGGTAAAATTAAAATTTTTATATTTTAAAATTGTTGGCAAATATTTAAAATGGGCGTGGCACACTCCATTTTTTATAATAATGTATTGTCACGTTTTAAAAAATGTACATTTACTTTATATGGAAGTGGCACTGCCCACTTTTCTTATCAACAAAATGTATTGTTAAAAGCACTCAATGCGAGAGTGCGAAGTTCTTTAATTAATTAAAAACAATTTGTTTTAATTCATAGCTCTTTTTAAATATGTCAAAATCAGTAGTAAAAAATAATATCCAAAACTTTGTGTAAACAACCTTCTTTGTCGTTATTCCCAATACATCTCAACTTTTTGGCATAAGCGCCAAATCAATAAGCTTACGATATACATTAATTAATGCATCTACTAGAAATGCCAATATTTGTAGGATTTTGTTAATCGCTCAAATCTTTAAAAACTTACCCTTGACGGAAGAGCTCCTCTTCTTCTAGTAAATAACCTAATGATGAAACTGCTGGTGGCAATTCAACATCATTTTTGGGTTTTGGTGGTTCACTTTTTATTAAAGGATGGCGATAAATGTAACCAGTGCGATAGCCAGCATTATCAAGCATACGCATTAAAGCTTCAAATTCAGCGCCACCGACACGCCATTTAGGTGCTTGTCCTATCACTTTTGTTCCAGCTTCACCACCCTCCTTCTTTTCCTCTTCCGATTTATTTGAATCTGTTATTGTGGCAGTAGCAAATTTCTTTTCCAAATCCTCCGGGGGACGTCTTGATTGATCGTAAATTATTTTACGAGACTCCTCTGGTATCAAAACTAAATTGTCTAAACCAACTGGCAGTAATTTAAGTTGAGTTTCGCATGCCTGGACAATGTGGCATGCGGCAGAAAAGGCTTCTTCGATTGTTTCACCACAGCACAAGGCACCATGATTGGTTAGCAGCATTACTTTTGAGTTGGGTCCCAAATTTCTGACCAATTTATTTCGCTCCTCCTCGTCATGGAGATAGCCAGTGTATGTGTAAGCAGTTAATTCGCCTAAAACACAAGCATCTTTAGTCAAAGGCAGCAAACCGGTTTTTAAAGACGAAATGGCTACCACTGGGCTACAGCCAATATAGATAGCGCATCGAATATCTGGTCGTGCAGCGTGTACAACAGAATGCAGTATGAAATCTTAAAAGGAAAACAAACAAAAAAAAACAATTAATAACATCATTTATAAAAATAATTATGTTTATGAATAGTAACGTAATATCAAAATAGAGTTATTACTTACGACTTTTATTGACACCAAAATTTGTTGTGCCCTGTTCAACAATATTTCCCTGCATATCAACTTTGTTGAGTGACGAAGCAGTTATCTCGTGATATAACATACCGTATGGATTGACCAAAAAATACTCTTGGTCAACTTTAAGGCGAGCCGTAATCTGAGCACCCAAACCTTGTGTCCATCCATACAAATCTAAGAGACGGAAAGTTGCGGCCAATTTGCAACGCAAAATCTTTTCACCTTTTGCGTAGCCCATTGACTCAACACCACGTATGTCATTAATGGGCAACATGCAGGAAGAAGTCTTAAAAACGCTGCCAACACGAGTAGAAGGTACTCCAACTATATCGGACAGTTGTTGAAGAATGCCAGCTGCATTTCCACTATCACGAGCACAGTCGACAATGCGTTCTAACTCTTCACGGAAGAGTTTTGAACCCATTATAGCTTCAACCCGCTTGCGTCGTTCCATTTCACGCATATCCTAAAGGGAAAATGTATGAAAAAGGATATTAATTTATATTTTTTCAACTATTAACGTTTTAAATTGAACATTACCTGTTCTATATCAGCTGGTCGGGCTTTGCCATTTTCCTCATCTTCAGCCGCTGACAAATCAATACCATTTTGTGGTGGTGGCTGTTCTACTTCAGTCATATTCACTCGTTGAAAACAGGATAGTAGATCTTAAAAATTATTTTCCGTTGTATGATTCGATGCGGCAACAACTATTTTAGCCTAAAACAGAAATGTAATATTTTAATTTAATTTTAATTTTTAACAAATACTATGTATTTAATATATTACAACTTAAATATATGTATGAGTCTATAGACGATATTACATCCAAACGCACACCCTGTTCGGCGTCTGGGTGAAAAGTGTCGTCATCACAGCGGTTTACAAGAAAATTAATCAAATAAAACCATTTCAAGAGAGTGTGTTATAAAAAGAGAGACACAAAAAACAGCAATTGCATTGAGAGTGACGGGGTGGAATTATTTATTTTTTTTGTAAAAACAACTAAAAGTATGACCACAACATTCAAAAAATTGAACAATAAAAACAAAAACGACGACAATTTTAGAGAACCTTAAAAAAGGAAATACCGAGAAGAAAGACAAGGGCAAGATACGGATACATTTCAATGAATAAATCATTGACTGTGTAAATATAGGGATTTACGTTCACAAAATGACCGGCAAACAAACCCAAGGTTCTCATGTGCCAAACGATCCAAGAATGAATTTAAAATAATAATTTAAGAATAAAATATAAATAGTGGGATTTATTTTCACTTCATTGGAAAATCCCTTTATTTTTAAGTTATGGACATTTTTTTCTTCGGCATTTAAAATATTAAATGTAATAAATAATTAATGTTCACAAATTTAATTTAAACAAATCATTTAAAGAATTAAAACATACATTTAAAACGAATCAGGATTTTTATTTAATTTTTTTTACTTATGATTTAAAAATAGAATTTAAAAGGAAATTGTAAAAAATTGTTAAATTTTTAAACTGTCAAATTTGGTTTATAGTTATTTTTAGAGTTTCAAAGCAAGTTTCCAAACGTTTTTACTTGTGTTAACATTTTGTTATAACTTGAAACATTTTTTATCAAAAAAAAATTACATATATGTACATATTTTGTAATATTTTATGCATGATAAAACATGTTGTTGGTATTTTCATACAAATATATTTTCTGTTTATTTTCTTCTTAAACTTTCATTTACACTGATGAAGTAATAACAAGTAAGAGCGCTATAATAAGCTGAGCTAAATCTTATATACCCTTTATCATGTGGGAAAATGGTCCAATTTTTTGAAATATATCTTAAGTCTATTTCAAGCTGCAAAACAATAATTTTTTTGTGTAAAAGAAAAAAATTAAAGGCATTCGTCATTTTTTGCTTCCATGTATCTCAGTCGGTAATGGATGGATCTTGCCAGTTTTCAATACCGATTTTCTCGAAAGTGTTTACAAAATTTTGATACCACATACCACCCTGGGCAACCTATGGGAGCTACGAAAACACACGAACAGACGGATAGACGGACTTAGCTAAATCGACTTCCCTATCTTTTAAGGTTCCAGAATATATAAACATACATACTTTATAGGGTCGCTAATGAATATTGTAGAAATTACAAACGGAATGACAAACCCTTGCCAAATGTGTGAAGGGTATAAAAAATGTTATTTAAAAGCAAAAAAAAACACACTTAGTGTACTTAAAATACATATTTACATAATTTATCTTTTTTCTTCTTCTTTGTAAATAATATTTGTAAATAAAAATTCATAACATTTTTACATAAGATGATTGAAATGTTTGATTATTTATATTTAAAAGCAATATACCTTCTTATACCATAAAGGGTGTTTTTTCTTAAACTGATAACTTTAAATTAAAACAAGTAAAAGCGCTATATTTGGCTATGCCAAATTGTATATACCCTACGTGTATTTATGTATGTATGTAAGTGTATATATGTATATACATATGTATGTATGTTCCTATGTATTTACATGTCCGAAAAGTATTTAAACTCTTAAAAAAGTTGATTTTTTATAATATTAATTTTAGTCCAAATAGGTTTTTCGCCCATATCTTTGATTATTCTGGGCCAATTGTAATTTTTTTCAAATTCCCCAAAAAAGCATTTCTTACCCACAAATATAATTTTTGGGGCAAAAAATGTTTGCCTACATACATACATACATATGTAAAGTTATCACGTTAATTTTTTTTTCAAAAGACGTCTTAATCACACAAATATTCATATTAATTTTTTGTAAAAAAAAAAAAAAATTGTTTGCTTATATCTATCTCTGTTTCGTTTTTCTCCAAGTGAGTAAATATTTGCGCAAAATCAATATTTGCGAAATGCCCGCTTCATTCCTGTATTTCTATTTGTTTTTTGAGATTTTGAAGTTGCAATAATCCAGAGTTCATATTCTACGTCCTTGCATTTAAACACGAACAAACTGACATGACCTATTTATTGTGATCATCATCCACACATTTTTTTCTGTTGGGCAAATTTTTCCCAAAATAATTCTAGTACATCAGAAATATTTCAAATAAATTTCATTACACTAGATCTTTTCGTTCTAGTTCTATCGTACTTTCAGAGGTCGGGCAGACAGACGGATGGACATTGTTAAATCGTGTTAGATTTAGATGAGAATATTAAAAATATGTATACTTATTTGGTCTTATGTAAATAATTAAAGCTTCTTGAAAGCGTTTAAATAGCCTATTCACAATTTTAAGTATTGCCGAAGTGCGCAAAAGCTTTCATTTACATTTGTAGACATTATCACAAAACACATTAACAAAACATGTTTAGCAATACAAAATTTCAACAGCCATTATATTTATTAAGTCAAACTCTCGGTTATCTGTTAAATAGCTTGAAATTTGTTGAGTTTCAAAATGTTAAACTTTTGTCTTTTTTATTTTTTTAAAGAAATTTTTTCAGCGCGCTCATACTGATAACAATTTTGTTTGAATTTTGTTTTGTTGTTGTTAAAAGCTTTTTTCATTTTTTTTTTTACTTTAGGTTGAGTTTTGTTTTAAAGCTGGTAATTCGATACATACAATACATTTTACGTAATAAGGTAATTTAAGATTGAAACACAATGTTACATACATACATAATTTAAGCGAAGTTTTCCAGCGAACTTATGCACTTGGTTAAAGGTAGTGTAAAGATCATAGGGCAGAGAGTATGCAATTATTCTTTTTAATAGTCTAAAAAAACAATCATGTTACTTTTGCAGGACTTAAATTGATGACGTGATTACCTTTATTATGTAACCGAAAAAAAAAATATCAATAATGAAATAATTGCTCGTTAATATTTACATACATGTGCACATACATGCAGACATACAATTTATTATTTTTTTTATTTCCCACCTTTGCTTTGTAATCGTCAAAAACATATTTACGTACATATGTATGCATATGAAGTTTGTATATTTTTTCTTTTGCTACCCGGCTTTTTTTCTTTCTTGACGTGCTGCACGCAAATAGATTTGTATTTAAATGTAAAACAATAATAAAAATGTCAATGAACTGTGAACTAAAGCGGCGCGTTGTATAGATTAAATTATATTTTAGGCGACATTGTTATTTTTTATTTTTTTTTTTTTAGTTTGTGTAAACACCCTCCCAAACAGTAGAAATAATAATGTCCTTTTTGTTTGCTCCGAGGGCGGAAAAGAAAACACTACCACTCACTAATCATAGTATGATGTCATGTTTTATGTGCATAAATAAAACATACATACATATATTTTTATATAGTTAGCAACTGTTCGTTAATCAATACCTGCTGCTAACCCAACAAACACAAAGGTTCTATCTTAATTTGAAGACGTTTAACTATTCAATGGAATAAATATTTTTATGTTTGTCCTCTATGCATTTCTAAAGAATCTATAAAACTTTGCGGAAACCTAGGTAGAGCATCTAAGAACGCCCGTGTGGCTTTCTGGTCAGGAAATCTATATGAAAAAAATTAATGTTCGAATGTTTTTTTCTTTGTAATTAAGGCGCAGGAACAATCCCTAAAACATGGGCAACTGTGTTAGTCTTTCTCACGCTTCGGCAAACCGTCTGACTTATTTGTCTATGTTTTTTAATTGACATTGCGACGCATGCCGGGTACTGCTATTTATTTTAAAAAAATATTTGTAAAATCTTTTTATTACATAACATAATGATAAGCAAATTAAAAAAGAAAACTAGTTTTTCAGATTTTTTCTTTTATTAAATTGTTTGTTGTATCACTTATCGTGCACTGAATTACACTTTTCAATTATTAACTTGTGAACAATGTCACTTTCTATTGTATCTGTCATATCTTTATAGTATTGTTAAACGTTAAATAACAATAAAGGCCAAATTAACAAAGAAGCCACTTACAATAATGTTATAAAATACATTATATGAAATAAAATCGAACAATTAATACTACATTTTTCAATGAATATCTCCTCCAACAATAAGTAGATATAACATTCCAGCCGACATGACTTTTCCCCTGTAAAATGTTAATTGAACATATATACATACATACATACATGTTTTCATGTTTGCAAAATATTCTTATCAAATTAAGAATAAACCTTAAAAAGTTTTTTTTAATATTATTTTTAGATTTGATAAAGAGTTGAAAATAACATATTTTTAATTTAAGAATATGATGTCAATCGTAAAATGTTTCATCTCAAAACAACCTGAAATTAAATAAAAACTTGAAACTTCACAACTTTGATATTAACCCACCCAACTGTTATAATTATTCTTTAAATACTTTTTATAAACAAAACCCTTGAACTTCACCCCGTAGTATTGACATAAAATTGGCGATTTTCACATCGCATGTGATTTATTTATAACATGATTTTCACTACATGGGCGTTTGTGTTTCCTGGGATATATAGTTTGAACATAACCAAAAAAGGCCATTAATAATATTATAAAAAATGTTAAAATGTCTCTAACCATAACTCTTCTAAACATCAATGTAAATACCATGTACAAATTTTTTTATTTGTATGTACATGGTAATTAGGGAGGTATTAGCAATTATTTATACAAAGTTTTGCACAAAAAAACATTAATATATAAAGTTTACATTAAACCACTAGTTCGACGTGTCGTTAAGCACGAAATGAACGTAAGTTTGAATAAAAATTTAAAAAAAAAGGTTTTTTATTGATTTATTTTACTACCAGGGGTGCGAGTATCTTGAGTTTCAGGCACTTAACAAAAATTGTAATTTAACAATCTTTCATGTTTTAAATTTTTTTTAAAGGTACATATTGTGCAAAAAATATTTTTTATTATTATTTGGTATCAATTTTATTTAATCGAAGCCATAAATACTATTTATTATGTAGATTATAATAATATAATAAACTTAAAATAATATAAATGCCTCAGAAACATTATTATTTTTGATTAAAAAAAAAACGAAAAACGTAGGGACTTTTTACTGGTCGGTATATTTATTTTGTCTCACCAACATTTTAACATCATATAAATAGATAAAATAATGCACTTTTGTAATATTTTCTAGTCTTAAGTATTTCAATATGTTAACAGTGCTAACAAGTCTCCTCAACAGCAAAGGCAAGTTCACATAAAAAGTAATGACAAATAGACAGACAAAAATTCCTAAAATTTGAGTTTTTGCATTCTTAATTGATAAAAGTATATGAATGTATGTATAACAAAATTAAAAAAATTAAAAATATTTCATGTAGAGACGGTTTTGTTACAGTTTCATTATAAATATAGATGTAGAATTGAATCTGACGTAACAGTTAATTTCAACCGTCATTGTCATTCTGACCATTAAAGTATTTTAATGGTCAGAGATCAATCAACAAATGAGGCAGACCGGAAAATTTAATTTAATTAAATAAAAGACAACAAAACAAAAAATGTAGTTTTTTATTCGACTGTGCCGAATTTTATTTACCCTTTACCAACGTGTAGATATGAAATAATTTATTTTATTCACACATGCACATACATTCGCTGCAGATTTTTTCTCAGTAGGCAAAAAGTCAATTTTGTTGCATTTAAATTTTGTAGAAATTAAAAACGGAATAGAAAAGTTTCGTCATTTATTGTATCTTAGAGAATTACCATTGTTAGATTGAGTGAGTAGTATTTTTCCAAGCGGTTAATTTGTACATCTATGGTAGTTATGTATGCCACGTAAAAGTATTAAAAAAATAAAAAGACATTAAAAGGCCATTTTGCATGGCTAAAATGCTGGCCCAGCGTCATAATACAAAGTCGTTTCTACATCGAGATAAAGCCCTTTCAACTACAAACATTAATATTACACCCGATTATTAATGGTTGTCATCAATTATGAGCCGGGTAGAGATCCCGGAAAACATACATCATACACAATATATCCATTTCAAGTCAGAAATAAACGAAAAATCTAAAAAAAATGCGATCAGATTCGAGTCCATAATTTCCTCACGTTGCGCAACCATTTAAAAATAAAAATTCTTTGGAAAATAGTGGATGGAAAATTTTGCCACACCCGCCGTATAGCTTAGGCCATGCCCATCTTCTGACAACTTTCTGTTTCGTTTAATGCAGATTGCATTAGCTGTAATAGGCTTCTTCCCCTCTGAACAAGATATAAAAAATTGATTGAGTTGTTTTTAACCTCCAAAGATGAGAAATTGCTTTGGAATAGAATCCATAAATTGCCAGACAGATAGAAAAAATCTTAGATCATACTTTTGAAAAAGTACTTTGTACCTTTAACTTAAAAAAAAAGATAGAATTGATGCATATACCCAATAATTACAGGGCTTAGAAAACTTGACTTTTAACTAAATTAATTTTGCAGCTGTAAGTTTTGTAGGAGCAAAATATATAAAATTTTCGTGTTTAAAAAAAGAGACAGTCGTGAATTAAGGCTATATTATAGCGTTTTATGAGTAAATGTTTGTTGATTTTTATTTACAAAATGTTCCCCATTAGTTTGTTGGACTTCTGAAAACTTGGTTATAGCCCCCCTCAGCCGATTTGACAAATTTATCTACATATGAACATATATGTACATATAAACATAAGGAGGTTCCAAAATAAATATTGCAAAATTTACAAACAAAATAACAAACCTTTACACTTGCCCTTGGCATTCATTCATGGTGAAGGGTATATATAATAAGTTGTTATTAACTAAAATAACTGATTTTTTTTAAGTGACATATTTTTTCGATGATTTTTTACTTTATACATTTAAATTAAAATGTACTTGAGATAACTAACTACTCACTAAAATAATACACATTTACGTACGGATGTGTGTATTAACACAATATTATTCGTTGAAAAACTATTTAACCACGCCTTTGATATTTAATAAATAATATATACATATTACATTTAATTACAATCCGAAATTATAAATAAAAAACCTATTTATTATAAAAAGGATATAAAGGAGAAAAGTTTTAACTTTGGTTTTTAAAAACTTATTTATTAAAAAAAAAACAAAATTAGTAAATATGTATGTATGTATGTATTGGAATAATACATATGTATATTTATGTATACATAAACATACACACATAAAAATGCCAAATTTTATTAACACGATTAAATTTTTACAATAGGTCTTTAAAATACGTAGCCATGCGCAAAATAATATACATTCATACATATACATATGTATATGTATGGTTGTAATGAATTTTTGTTTGCGGCGAGAATGTATTTTGCGCTTTCACCGGTTCTTATAATTGTTTTAAATAGAGACATGAGAAATTAAAAATATAGATTATATCCCTTCATATATAAAATAATCGAATTCGCATAAACACTAATTCATACATATGTATGTATCTGTACGTTTTTATTTACGTACGTACATAAGTATTTACAAAAATTTGTTTAAAAATATATGACATCATCATAGAAGCGAAAATTGTATTTTAATTTTTGCAAGCCACAATTGAAAATGAAAATGTTTTCATTCGCCAACTTATATTTTTTATATCTAGCACCACAAAAAAAGTATTGATAGGTATATTTATTTGCCCATTCCGTTTGTAACACATTGAAATATTCGTGAAAGATCCCATAACGTATGTACATATATATACATGTTTATGTATATAAATATATTTACTTAATTCTCGTATATAACTAACTAACTAACTCGTATAAAAGATCTCGCATTAAGGCACAAATGGGATGTAGTTTTGTTGAAATGTTTATTTTCTATACATTAAAAATTTTGGTATTGAAAGTGAACGAAATCAGCCCAACAGAAAAAAAGGAAAGGATCAATAATGCAAAATAGTGCATGTCCTTTTAAAATAGAAAAAATCAAGATAGCGACTTAAGGCAATGACAAGGCACAGGCTGTTTTATGATTTATTTGAATTTCAAAGCCGAAATAGAAAAACGTTCGATGCTGAAATTTCTTGGCAAAGCCAAACAAAGCGCTCTTATTTGTTCTCCTTTAACTGACTTTCAGGTTCATACCGAAAAAACCTGTTCTATTTTTTATTGCGTTTACAGTACAGGAAATTTAATACATCTTTTTGTTGTGGCTGCTTCTCTCTTCCTAATTCATAAACGCACACAAAAGCTCTGTCTGCGTTAGAATTCTGCAATATTTTTGAATTCAAATTTTTAACTCTTTTATGTTAACGAAAAAACTCTAAAAATCGCAGGATCACTGGACCTAAAATTTAAATACTACAAATACTGGATTTTGCGAAACCCAGTGCCGTTAATCAAGTCATTTATCGTTTTTTATTTTATTCTTTTTTCTCTCTCGCAGATAGTGTTCAGGTGAAATTATAAAATATTGAAATATGAGATAATCGTACAATAAATCTAATGTGGTTATATGTATTTTAAATTATTAACCTCCAGTTTTATAATGTAATAATGTTATAGTACATAAATGATCTACATGAAGGGCATAATTATTTTATAAATTATTTTACTACGATAAAATTTCCAACAACAATATTGCCGCGCTGTGGCAAGTGTTTGCTGCTATTTAGAAAAGTTTTTATAAAATAAATGTGAAACAAATTTTTTTTTTATAGTAATTAAGTTATTGTCGGTCAAGCGCGACCACATTATACTCTACACTACAAAATGTAAAAAGTTGTTTGTTTAATTTTTATTACGATTCTAACATTATAAACTAATAAGACAAACTTGCATATGACGGTTAAGCTGATTTTTGGAAGTGGACCTTAATATCTGAACTACGACTTATAATTGAGGGATCTTACAAAAAAAATTTAAAGTTGTTTTTACATAAAACATAATTGTGGAAAATTTTATGTCGATTGCTGTATATAATTTTATAGGGGGTTTAGGTGATTTTCCTTTCTTTAAAACTCTTTCGGAGTAAATTTTATTTCGATGCCAATATTTTTCACCGCCTAATAAACGGTAAAGTGGGTGATTTCCAAATAAAAAGATTATATTGGAGCCAATATGATCTCAAATTCGTTAAACGCATTTGTTTTTATATTTGGCACAAGGTTCCTTATACCAACTACAGAAACCTCAATATATTTGTGTTTATTTAAAGCATTTAAATATTAAATTTTATTTTAAATATGTACAAGTACATATTAAAAGGTTATGTAGGTTTGAACGTTAAAGTTTAATTAAAGAAGGACTTTTGTATGGGCTATAGTTTAAATCATGGGCCATTTTTTACTAAAGTCAGTAGGATTCGTAATTGAGCTAGATAGTCTAATGTTTTATGTTTTCTTAGACAGACAGACGTACAGAAACCCCTTTTTGCCTTGTAAGTAATTTAAAGTCGATCGTAATAATTTAAAATGGGTTTAGATAAGTTAATTTTTTTGCGCAACAAACGCCTAATATTCTTACAACTTATGGTGGTGTAGCCTATAAACATTTGTACACATTCTTTATTATAATTTTTTTGTTTAAGTATGTCATCCAGAATTTAATTAATTATAGGAAATGCTTATTTAAATTTAAAAGTTAACTGTTAAAGTACAACAAAAAAAAGAACAATAGAAGAATAATATTCATGTTTTAATGTGGAAGTTATAAATTTTACCACTCAATCTAGTGGTATTGAAACTTTGCTTAATTAAAATAAGGTTTTTAAAATAAACAAAACCGCCTTTAATAAATTGTGGTTTGTTTTTTTTTTTTAATTTTGTACACCTTGTTTATGAATATCATTTAGCAAACTACTCTTAAGTAGCTTTGTCAACACCTCGTAAATAAATTTAAGTGAACAGCTTAATGTAAACATATCGCTTCTTGGAATAAAGATGGTTAAAATTTAAATTAATTCATATTTTAAGCCAAGTAAAGCTAATATCCCATCTTATATATGTATATACATATATCTTTCGAAAAATACCCACTATTTTTGTTATTTTAATACATAAGAATCCATAACGATCCTAATTTTAATGTACGTCATGTTATGTTTTTCGCAAATTCTCGAATTAGTTATAAGTTATAGAAACAATAAGAGATACGATATAAATCATTTAAATTCATTTTACATAAAACTATATATAAACACATGACTTTTGCATTTGTGACCCTCTTTTTGCACATATAAACGTAACGTTGTCTGTCATATGTATAAAATTTATTTTCCGGCTTAAGCATAAAAGAAACACAAAAAACAAACGGAAATATACATACATAAATATTTATTTGACAATAACCTACAGAGTCTGAGCAGAGGACTGCTATGTGTTTTCACGTTTAATAAGTTTTATAAAATAAAAAAAAATTTTATATTTAAACACATATCGTCAGCTTGCTTTTGATTTGGCACATATGCCAAAAAGTCATTATTGAGAAAAACAATAAGAAAGGTTTACATAAAGTTTTTATACCTATAATTATTCAAAAGTTAGTAAAGTTTTGGTTGTTTTGTGGTCTATATCAAATTTATATACCCTTCACCGCAGGTGGCAACATATATCTATGTATATAAGTTTGTCATTCTGTTTGTAATTTTTACAATATTCATTTGCGACCCCATAATTTATGGGCCATCAAATACATATAAATATTTCGTATCCTTATAGATAGAGAAGTCGATCCGACAGACGGACATGGTTAAAAAAATGTATTTGTGTGTAGGACATGCCTTTCGGGTCATTTGAAAAAAAGATTAATTAGCCCAAAATCCACAAAGATGTAATCCTTCTTAGGTGCATATCCATGGAAACTGCATGATTCTTTAATTTTAGTTAAATTTTGCACATAGGTACATTAAGCGGGCAGTGCCACCACTTTGCACACACATTTATGAGGTTCCTTTAACAATACAATTCAGTGATTATAAAATACATTTTTTTTTTTACTACCTACCTACATAAAAATTGTTTTTTTTTTAGTCATAAGAAAAGTGGACAGTGCTATGCTCACATAAAGTAAGGATTTTTTTAAGCCACTTATAATTAATCGGTTTAAAGGAAACTTTACACGAATTTAACGCTCTTTACAATACAATCTTATGATTAGAAAAGTGGACAGTGCTACGCCCATAGAAAGTAATGTTATTTCAGCTACTTCCACTTAACCGATTTCTATGAAACTGTACACATGCATTGTGTTTACGTAACAGTACATTATTTTTAAAAATGGGCCTACTGCAAAAATTTTGCCAAAATAAAATTTAAATAGTACCTACCTACCTATCTATAAACATTTTAACTTTATGATTTTGATTTTTTTTTAACAAACGTTTTATAGCCCTAAAGTATTTGTTGTACAATTTTTGCATACAGTCGTGTGTGTTAACATAAATAACAATCGGAAATTCAAAAAGGTATAAAAAAAAACAAGTAAGAGCGCTATATTTGGCTGTG
>NDXZ01014317.1:0-11276 GCA_003055125.1 Paykullia maculata
TTAACACATGTGTGTGTGTGAAGGGTATAAAAATGAACATAAGAGAGAGCTAAAATAACTTAATTAGAGCCAAAACAAATTGTAGTTTTTTATTAAAATCCGTGAACCCTTTGTGACGCAAACTACGTGACGCACGTTAAATTTTCGCGCTAGAGTAATTTCATGTTATTTTTACCAAATGGTTTACGATTTTGATAAATTTTGTGAATGTATGTATGTAGTAATGCACGTGTATATTGAAACGATTTTATTTTGATAAACAGTGGCAACCCTGTTGCTTTGAGTTATTCGGTGCAGCCTTCATTTAAAAGGTCATAATTTTTATGTGTTTAAGATTTAAAAAAAAATTTATTTTGATTACAATTGGCAAGATGTCAAGGGTTAAGAAACTCAATTAAAACATTTTTTGTAAATATTAAAAAAAAAATTTTTTTCTTAATTATTTTTTGAAAAAAAAAATCTCCAAATATTTTAATAACTTTTATACAAAAAGCTACTTATATGGTCTAAGTAGTTTTCGAGATATTAGAAAATATGAAGATGTATGTTTGTATGACTTCGAACTTCATTGGCTTCGTCACAACACACTTTTTTTAAAAAGTTACCAAAGTTAGATGGAGACATAGGAAAAATGCGAAACGTAGCTTCCAGTAAAACTGAATGAATGTAAAAATAAAAAGTAATGAATTGAATAAGTCATTACTTTTAAAATAGTATATAACTACCTGCTCTTAATAAGTAAAATATCCAATTAATTGTATGGGCTTACAGCAAGAATGATAGAAAACAAGATTACACATTCCGGTTGTAAAAAAGTTTTTCTCTCTGCGCATCTACGTCACAAAACTTGGGCTCTCAATAAAAACTAAAGCAAAACGTTATCAAATAGTGTGGTTTGTATGAGTTTAAAAAAATAAAAGTGGAAATTACTAAAAAAAACCTTTTTTAATTAAATTTACATGAACATTTTGAATTTATTCATTTATAAGTATTTTCAGAGAAAATTCAAGTAAAATGTATTCATTGTTTAAAAGTTATTTACAAAGAATTCCGGTGTTAGAAGTAAGGCATATGAAAAATAACCGTTTTTTTTTTATTAACTTTGCGTTTTCTTTGCTTGGAAAATTCAAAGAGTTTTTGATTTAGGTCTCTTATTAAAAAAATACATCCGAGCTCTAAAGAAAAATTTATATGTTTTACATTTACATCTCTTACATGTAGTTTCTATATTTTTTCGCCTTTTGTAACGTCAGACATTAAACAGCTGATTTTTGTAAACAGAGAGGAACAATCTTGTTTTCTATCATTCTTGGGCTTACAGAACTTATTATCAATAATGTTTTATATTCAGCTTCCTAAAAACGAAACTGAGGTTTGTCACTTCTGTACTTTACGTTTTACAGAAACACTTAGAAAAAACCTCGCATGCATAAATTATTACGTCTCACAATATTATCTTTTTATTGGAAAACTACTTCTTAGTAATGCAGGCGGTATGTAAATACTCATTGAAAAGTATGTTATTGAGTAAGACCAAGTAATTACCCAGTTTTTGCTGGGAAGGTTTTGGTTACTTTTCTTCTATTTTGGTGATTTTTAATAACATTATAAATTGTTTATGAATATGGAGGTTACAATTTTATAGTTACTTTCGATAAAATGATCTTAAAACCCTGATTTTGCAAAAACAAAAAAGTTTTTTATCATTTGTTCACCATTTTGAACGCATTTGAACAAAATAATATTTATTTTCAAATATTGGTATTAAATGATCAGAAATTTTCCTGAAATGTTTACTATTGAAAACCAGTAAAATTGCTTAATAACTGACCGAGATATAAGCCAAAAAAGACGACTACCGTCTGTTGAAATCAAGTTTTCTCAGACCCCCGATGTTGTACGGACGCGTTATTGGTATCAAACAATCAGAAATTAGACATGCCTTTTGAGAAATAGGAAAAAAATTTTTTTTTTCGAGAAATGAGCAAAAAAAATTTTTTCGAGATATCGGCAAAAAAAAAATTTTTTTTACGGAAATACACGTAGTGAAGGGTATGAAAGATTTGGCACCGCCAAATATAGCGCTCTTACTTGTTTTATCTAATTTATTTATGCACTTTGTATGTTTGTATACATATATGCAATTTTTTTGTTTTTATGGGGACAGACAATTAGGCTACAAATACAACAACAACAGCATTAGTAATATACAGCTATACATGATAAATTAAAAACAAATAAAATGAATTTCTCACAAAGTTAAACCTTGAAAATGAAAAAAAAAACGGCGACGAACGAAAATAACAAAAGTCTTGCAATTTTACAACAACAACAAATATAGCCCCACAAATGAGAAGAAGCAAAAATAAACATAAAAAACAGATAAAAAATGTGTTATAATAATAAAAAAAAAATTAAGATACAAAAATATCTTGATTTTCAAGCTTAAAAATAATAAAAAATTAAGCAACATGATACATATATTAAACTTTATAAAAATATGACAAAAAAAAAACAAGTAGGCAACATGATTTTGGTTTTAATTAAACAATAGCCCAGTTAATAATAATAACGAAAAAATAAAATGAATGATAGAACATAAAAAAATATTTCAAATACTGATATTTAATATGGCAAAATAAACAAACGTTGATATGAATTGAAAGTTTAGACATATGACATAATATTGTTGAATATAAAAACTATTTTCAGTTGCGAATACAATATAAAACAGAAAATGTTTATGCGAAAAATAATAAAAAGTAAACTATGAAAATTTGGGTTGTTTGATGTATTATGATTAATGCGTTTTTTTCTGTAATCTAATAGTTTGAACAAACAGAATGAAAAAAAAATTTCAGTTGTACATATTTATAAAAACTTAAAGCAGCTTTACAAACCCTTGTTAAGCAAGATTTAATAAACATGTATTCATAAATGATTATAATTTCAAAAAAACCCTTTAAAAATTATTTTTTAGTTTTTAAATTGTAAAATTCCCAGTTCTGCTTTAAATCTAGTTTAGAGGGATTTTTTATATATTGTTTATAATATATCTTATATATTATATATCTTATGACGCAAAATTTTTTCTTAATTTTTTTTGTTTAAATTCAAATTTAAAATCTTTGCCCATATGAGAAACAAAATGTGTCACATATTTAATGCAATATTTTAAACAGAGGAACATTCTTTTTGTATTGCATCATAAAGTATACAGTTCAGGATTATAAATAAAATCTTGTCGAAAATTTTCATGACCATTTTGCAAGAATGTGACTGAATTTCAATAATGTTAAATTCAATGTCCAGTTTTCAGACTTTTATCAACACTCTCACCCTCTGCTTCGATATTTATATTTGATCGGCTTGTCTTTAAATGACCAGTGTTGTTTTAAGCATCTCTAATTGATATATTCTCCATTATTTTTTTTTAAATACTCTCTTTACAGTTGCAAAAACAGGATCAATCAATATTTCTATTATATTTTGTTGTGTTATAATTTTTGGAAACATTTTTGAAAATAAAAATACATTGTTCTTTCGTACAATGACCGCAATTTTATTAACCCTAAACTGCCAGCTTCCAAACTACGTTTTTGTTTCTGTAATTGCCAACATTTACCGCACAAGTGTCAACAAATTTAAATGCGTAAGTTTTGGAACACCTTTAACATAAATTTTAAAAGACGGGCTACTTAGAGGGTGGGCGTGTTATACTCATTTTCTATTGGTGAGGTTATATTGGCCATAATGCCACATACATTTATTTTGACGGATATTATAAATTGTTAGGAAAATTTCTTTTTTGTATCCACATCTTTTCGTTTAATGCCAAATGGACATAGCGTCATGGCTTTGTTTATCATTATAATGTACAACTTTTATCTGTTAAACCGATTTTGCTTATTTTCAATACCAAACATTTCTGATATATAAAGGTGGTAGGCCATTTGAAGATCCTTTTATGGTCTTAAACGAATATTTGAATGTGTTACAAACCGAATGATAAAATAAATATACTCATTATATGTTATTTTTCATGATAGGCATAAAATGTATGGCAGTTTCTTAAAAAACAAAAATTATAACTATATTTGGCTGTTTTAAAGATTTTCATACGCAACACCAATTAAATAATATTAAAATCAATGACATTCGATATGACCTAATGGTGTTTTAAATCAGTATTTGATATGATAAAGTTAAGTAGATCGCCTGGATTCTGATTCCTTTTTTACACATATCATCACCCAACATCTATAAAGTTGTAAAAAACTTAACGATGCATATATTTATTTATTTAGTATGAACTTTATATTAAAATATTTTAAATGTTTTTTTAATAATCTACAAACATTTGTCCACATATGTATATGATAAAACAATCAAACCATTTACGGTTTTTTAAGATATTTTTTAGTTTACTTGACATCGTATGCGTCAAACAAGCAATGCAACAAATCACTCCAACATAAAAAATAAAAATAAGAGCATTTTAAAGAAACAAAAAAAAAAAATAATGCAAAATAATAAAAAAACGGAAATAATATCTAAAAAGAATACAAAAGAATCTGTGTGGGTTTCAGTTTACATCATTTCAAATATCAAAAAAAAAAAAAAATAAAATAAATAAATAAAATGCAAAATTTAAAACAAAATAGAATTAAAAAATTTAACTCGAAAAAATATATACAAAAAAAAAAAAGCAAAAGTAATTTTGAAAAAGTTGTTGAACTAGTTTTTTTGTGTTTAATGCGGCCTCTATACGTTGCAGTTAGTTTAACAATTTGATCAAGTTGTACAACCAACTGTAACGTTAGAATTCTGCTTAGTTGGGCAACTTTGGAGAGCGACTAAGTTTTTATGTTATTGAGTTTTACAAAAAGTACCACCATATATTACCTGCATTAGCCAAAAAAGTCCACCAAATGCGTTTTACTATTTTACACAAACGATTTTATTTTATCTTGTACTTAATTTTGTATATTGCACTGATGACATAAGTAAAAGCATTTGTATCGACATTTTTAAAACTTGAAATGTAAAATTTTAGTACATATTGCTATATAATTTAAAAAAATATCCTTAACTTTTTTAACGGAGTAAAGTTGTAATAAAAGTTGTCCACTGTAGTCCGATTTCTTAAAAAAAACTAAAAAAATATATGTAAAGGCATTTCCAAAACAATTAATAAAATTCTGGCTAAGTAAATTAAAAGCTAGTCTGGCAGCACTGGCTGTGGTACAAAAAAAAACAGAGTTTCTAACCAAAGCTGAATCCTCAGTATTGATACTGGCAGACTAGCACACCTACTAACAAGTCCACAGTCCATGTAAATAATAAAATAATAGCAAATTCATTTTCAATATTTTTTTAAATTTTGTTCTATATTTATTGGTTTTTTTCAATTAAAATATTTTTTTTTAAATACTCATCAATAAAAATAAAGCCTTTTGTTTTTAACATATTTTAAATCATTTTACAAATCCGTTGGCAACATATTGAGTTATTAACCTAAGACCCCATAATATATGTATAAACAGTACCGTGCAATTTAAAAGTTGTGACCACTTGATTATTGAAAATAACTATTTAACATTCCTAAGAGTTTTTTTTACAAATTTATTTACAAATATGTTGTTGCTTAAAATTTTCGAATATAAAAAGAAAAAATCAATACTACTTTAATAATAACAAAAAATTGTTTATTAAAAAATATTATTTGTTACGGTAAAAAGGTGCTCTATGTGTTGTCTTCTTTTTTGATACACCTGATAAGGTTATGATAAATGGGTCGAAAGCTCTAGAATAGTAGATTTTTATAAAGGGTTTGCTTGATTTGAAAGTCTGAAATGTGGCGAAAATAATTGCATAACGGCTATTTCGGACAGGCTAAAAGGGGCCTGTGGTATAGTAGGTAAAAGCCCTTAACGAGTAGATGTTTTTTTTATCTATAAAGAGGCTTTGAGGTACGAAGGGCCATTTCTTGCTGTGGCATACCGAGTGAAAGTCTTGGACGAGTAGATATTAAATTTAAGAAGCTTAAGTGGTTCCTTTGAATGAACGTGATGAGTTAAGTTCAGTGCAGTTTACTTTAGCGTAATTTAGTTTAGTATAGCTCAGATCTGTGCACTTCAGTCTAGTGATTTTTTGTGGTGTTTCGAAACACCATTCAGATATGTTCTAAATGGTCTGCTAGATCGCCTCAATACAGTTATATACAACATCTCTAAATACAGCCAGAAAAGCCTTTTCTTAAATTTGTTTACTAAATATATAAAATTGACTTGTTTTCTGTTAACAAATAACAATAAAAATTAATGTAATTGTTTTTTGTAAATCATTTTTTAATTTTAACTTTTTACTTTTTTTTGTCTTCAACAAAAATCTAGATTTTTGAAAATTAGTTTATTAAACAGGTTTGGAACGTATTAAACGTTTATGTGGGATGCATTTTAGTTACGAATTTATCTTTAAAGTCTTTACATTTTTTAGTATCTAACACTACAAAAATAATATAATTAAACAAATTAAGTTATATTTTCGTTTTTGTTGACTTGGCCGATGTCGTCATCCAATAATTTTTAGCCAATAACAATCAGCGACGGCTAAAGACCAATATAACAAGTCGGCGGCTTAAAGAACATCCGCGTTGCTTTCCAATAGAGGCAGCTGAGGAATCAAAGAATTTCACCGTCCCTGTTGACTACAACGTTATATTTTTTTTTTGGTCAATTGAAAGCAGTCCTTTATAAACATAAATACATTTGCCTTATTTTTATTTCTATTAGTTCTAGAAAAATAATAATGTGTTTTCACCGCGATCTAATCTTAAGTTTTACTATATGAAATTTCAAAAACTTTTGTATTCGTTTAAGTCTTATGTGCAGTCATACGATCACAGATGTCATAATATCGAATTTAATGACGTGCTGTACGTTCACGTATGTATAAGCCAAATAATGTTTTCTACGTGATAAGTTGTAAATTTACGGTTGTGACGATTTGAGCCCTGTCTTATTTTTATTTGCTGTCACCAGTGAACCTCAATTATGACATTTTCATTGTACAATACATTAGTTTTGTTATGTACCATCTTGTTTGGGTTGGCATTTTTTTTTTTTTAATTGTTGAAGGTAATTTAAAGTTTATTGAACTTGAAGATGAAATGTAAATACAATACATATGTAAGTATGTATGTTTACATGTATAAAAAAGTCTAAACGAACAGCAAGTAGCAAACTCTTGTTCCAGACATTTAAAAACTTAAAAGTCAATGTAGTGAACTAAGGCAATGTGGTGTAAAGTTTTTGTTTTTCATTTAATTTTAATTCGTTTGTTGTTTTCGCTTTTTAAAAATCTAAGTGCTTTCGTTATTTACTTTATTTTTTAATGTATGTTAGAGATGGGCATCGCTTACATGCTTTTCGTGAATCACTTGAGATCACTTATGATTGTGATAAAATATTTGTTTCAATCACGTAAGCATTAGTGTTAACAAAATAATAGAGAGTGAGTGTGCATGAGTACATCTACAGTGTAGTTGTATGGTGATTTGTCAGAAAATTATTATTTATTTTTTAAATAATAGTGTTTTCACATCAAAAGTTTAAACCTGGTTTTAACATTAAAATCATAAACAGCTGATTTTGCGTTCACACTACGAGTTTATTTAAATTAGGTTTTAACTTACAGTTTGTCCAATAAATTTATTGACAATAAAATAAATTTCTCGTAGAAATAAGTGTATTTACTGCAGTACTTTTTTATATTTCTGTTATAATATTTACTTGACCAACTGTATAACAGCTGTTTTTGTTTATATGAAAAACTAAGAAATTTTGAAAATGCGCTCCCAAATAGAAATTATTTTGTTTTCTATAAATTTATGTTTTAAAATTATGGCTATTGGAGCCACAATCTTTTTTTTTTTTTTGCAGTTTTTTGGAACTGTTGCTGCTGTATCCATTGTTTAAAAAATTGAAATTATTTACTTTTTTATTTTTGTTAAGTGACATCTATTATTATTATCTGTTTTTAGTACACCAAAACTGAATTTAGTACATCAAAAACAAGATGGTATTTAATAAAATCAATTTAAAACCAAAAATAAAAAGGTTTTAAGATGGTTTTAACGTAAATATTTTGTTTTGTAAAACCAGGTAAAACCAAATTTTTGAGTTAAAACCCTCAGTGTAAAAACACTATAAAATTGAGTACAAAATTGAACCTCGCTCATTTTTTCTCGAGATTATTTTGTAAGCGTAAGCTTTTGTGATTGTTCGTAAACATTTTGTTTCCACTTAGTTACATACATACGTGTACAAGCAAGAGCCACCAAAAAACTGGTAAGACTGCATTAGGGTGATTGAAAACTTACTCACGAGCCCATCATAAACATACTTATGTTTTTAGATAAAAAACTAAATTTGTAAGATTCAATTTGTTTGGATAAAATATAAAACATTTTAAGGTTTTTTCCTCTAATTAATAATAAATCAATTTTTGTGATTCGAATTTTCTATTGAAAAATGTTTTAACCCCAATTAAATTTTTGATTGGAAAATTTTGACCTGATAATTATTGTTTACGTTTTTGTTAGACAAACACTTAAATATTCTATTTGTGGAATAAAACCATCTAAAAATTTTGTTTTTTATCAGATTTTTTTTTTTTGTAAATTGCTAAATATTATACCCTACATCTTGTTTGTTGGGAATTTGCCCATTTAAAAACGAATCAAATTGAAATTTTACATCGTATTAATAAACAAAATCTTTTGGCATTTTTATTTATTGCTGTCTCGGTCTCAAAGCAAATTTATCTTATTATCGGTTCAGCAAATGGGGATAAGTGATTTCGACATACTAACTCGAAACTTTTAAAGTTTAACTTTGAAATTTTTGAAAGACGCTAAATAAGCAATTCCTTTACTTATGCTAAATTTTATACAAACTTAATGAGAATTATAATGCTACATTACATACTCAGTTTACTCTAACAAACTTAACTACTTCTATTTACTTTACCTTTATGTACATATATTTGTTTATGTTTTGGGCGTTGTACTAAAGCTACTCCCAATATTAAAAAAAAAAAAAATACTAACGAAATATTTACGTGTGATTTTTTTTACGTAACAACACTTTGCAGCACGTGCCCCGGAAATGCCAAGCACTTTGCGTTAATAAATTTCGTTTTCTAGGGTGAAGATTCACCATATTTGGGCATAGAAAACTCTTTTTCGATTAATGTCTTGAGCTTTTTAAAATCATGGACTTATAGCCGATTGTTTAGCCTTTTGGTATCAATGCGTTGTGCCAGTTAGTACACAGAAAAAACTAAAAGTTGTTTTAATCACCAAAATGATTCAACCAAGGAAAAAAATGTTCAAATTTGCACCTATCACCAAAATGATTATATGAATTACCTTAAATATGAAATATATAAAAACAGCGATTTTTTTCCAATTAACAAAAATTTAGATTTTAATTAAAAAATTAATTATTTTAAACAAGTTGTTAATTGAATTAATCAAACTGTTAATTAAAAAAATATCAATGTCATTGAAATGAAAAAATTTGCGCCATCTATCGTTGCCTCGAAACAACGTCTCATACGATTGGGTGGGTGGTGTGTTCAGATTCTTGCTAGGTTAAGTGATGTGTGTGGCCTTTTTTAAAAATGTAATTAAAATTTTTTTAAATTACTTCCTCTGCCGTATTTCGAACCGGGGTACTTCGGTTTTAAAGTTCGACGCTATAACAGCTACACAATGCAGCCGACAAAAATATAAAGAGCAGAATCAGTTTTTAATATTTTAAAACTTTAAGGGTAAAAAACCAATATTTTCAATAGGAGCTTAACTCAATTAAGACAGTTGATTAAATAAATTAATTATTTAATTAAAAAAAAAATTTGTTCAATAAAGCACCTTATTGAAAAAAATATAAAAATTATTTAATCAAAAATTGTTGATTAAATAATTAATTGAATTAATTGAAACCGTAATTGCATTTAATTATGAATTCTAATAACACCTTAATTGAAAAAAAGTGCCCAAATTTTTTTTCTGTGCACAAATAAAATTAACTTTACACAACAATGCAATAGAAAGAATTGCATAAATGCAATGAAGACAGTTTATTGGATCTTAAAGGTACTAAACTACGGTTATAATTAATTTTACATAAAAAAGCACAATTTTTTTATTTGTTGCTTTATTTCACAATGTTTAAACACTTGTTTTAAAATTCTTTAAATAACACGTAAGTTTTCTGTTTTTCATTTATACATACTTATGTATGTATTTAAAAATGTGTATCTGTATTTACATATGTACATAAGTATTTTAAGAACTGCTTTAGACATACAACTATTTCATTTACCAAATTTGATTTTGTTTTTGTAGTTTTCAGCTTAAATGGAAACCACAAAAATTTTTTAATTCGTAAAAGAATAAGAATTATTTATTTAAATTATAAAACATTTCTTTATTTATTAAAATTTTTTTTGTTGTTAATTCATTATACATTTTTTTCTTCTTGTGAATTTAAATTTGTTGAATATACATATGTACATTTGTCTACAATTAACATGTGTATGCGATTATGTGTATATATGTATGAATGTGTTTGTGTATGTACATTTATGTATTTACTTTGTTAATTGTATTAAAGCAGTGTCTGCTTAAAGCTACGGTCACGTTCGTCAAATATTTGCAAAAAAAAGCATTACCACTAAATACTTATACATATTCATAAACAAGTTTTTTATGAAATTTTCATTCAATAAAATCAGAAATTGTTTATGAATATGCGGGTAGTACCTATACATATTTCCTAATTGCCTTATTTGTTTGAAAATTATTCTTTAAGATCGTGAAAATTCCAATATATATTTTTATTTGATTTATTTTGCAATAAAAACTCTTAATGACAAACAACATCAAACAATTTTGGAAAAAAAAATTTATGGTAAAGTTTTCTTGGACAAATATTTGTGGAATGTGACCGACGCTTAAGGCACCCGACAATACTTTAAGAATATAAATGTTACACTTTACACATATGTACATACATACATCCTTATGTATAAAAATCTTAAGGGAGTGAGTGTTAGTCATGACAACGAAAAATCAAATGTGTGCTGGCAACATAAAAGTTATTAATTTAGCGATTTCCAATCACAAGTACATAATACAATAAAAAAAAACAATACATTGTCATGCATTAAACACATAGACCACAGCAGGCTACCGACTACAATCTGTC